>CANUEY010132138.1:0-50768 GCA_948099555.1 Croton setiger
TCAAAAATAATGGAGATGCAGATTGCCAAAATCAAAAACGAAAATAGAAAAATATTAACGTGCTCACTGAGAAGAAGAAAAAGAACGCTAAATAGATATGATTTCTTTCCAATAAAAAGGAGTTTAGTAACTGGTTTATTACTAAAGGGTATATTAGTCCAAACATAATAAAATATGCTATTTGGTTAATTTTTCAAAATATATGCTAATTCATTTTTAAGAGGTAAAATTTATGCTATTTGGTTATAATACCCATTTCTTAATAAAAATAAGTTATTAAGTAAATAAAAATTATTTATATAAACTTTAATTTTCGTTCTTGTTGTTTAGAATCACCAAATGTTCCTACATAAAGAGATGCTTATGTTGTCCCAACATGCTAATTGTATCAACAAAAAGTGGCACTTCTATTCTTTTATTTAATTTATTAATAATTAATCAAATCATTTCATTAATTTATTGTTTAATAAAGTTTGCTAATCTCTTCCTCCTATAACAATTCACCCTTTAATTAATTAAATATTTTTCTTTAAAACCTCATATGTTCCAAGAATTCTCAAGTGGGTCAATCCCTTCTTCATCTTTCGGCTAATTAACAATAACAAAATCCTATTTTATGATCCATAATAATTACTTTTTGCACCAAAATATTAATTAATTAGGCTAAACTCAAATTACAGAAAAATAAACTAATTAATAATTCTACAACTGTAAGAATACCCGCAGAGGATAAACCTTCAACAGACATGAACAAAGAAACATTAAATAAAAATCTAAACTAACAAGAAAACAAAATCAATTACAAGAAGTCTTCATTTCACACCTTTTTTTTTTTCCTTAACTCCTTTCACTTTCTCTCTTCTCTTTCCTTTTCTTTTTCCTTATATTTTCCCATCAACCAAACACTCCTATACCTTTCTCTCCATCTCCTTACACATTCTTTAATTATCTTTTTATTTCCTAGAAAATTTTCAGATCATCAATCAAAAATACCCAAATGGCTAAACCTCATAGACCACCATCAGGCCGTACAAATCTTGCTTCTTGTATAGTAGCCACCATTTTCTTGATATTTGTTATAATTATTATTCTTATCGTCTTTTTCACCGTTTTTAAACCTAAAGATCCCAAAATTTCCGTTAACGCTGTTCAGCTTCCGTCGTTCTCTGTCTCAAACAACACTGTCAATTTCACTTTCTCTCAGTACGTCTCCGTCAAGAACCCTAACAGAGCTACTTTCTCTCACTACGATAGTACACTTCAGCTTCTTTACTCCGGTTCCCAAGTTGGTTTCATGTTCATTCCCGCGGGCAAGATCGACGCCGGAAGGACCCAATACATGGCTGCGACTTTCGCCGTTCAATCTTTCCCTTTGTCTTCCTCGCCGGATGCGGCGGTGAATGTGGTTCCGACATTCACCAGCGGCGGTGTCAATCCTGGTGGATTTCGAGTAGGACCCACGATGGAGATTGAGTCCAGGATTAATATGGTGGGTCGGGTTCGGGTATTGCACATTTTGACCCATCATGTTCAAGCTAAAGCTTCTTGTAGAGTCGCCATTGCTGTGAGTGACGGATCTGTATTAGGATTTCATTGCTAGTAATTACTTATTCTTTTCTTTTTGTTGGTTTTTTTGTTTTAGATCTTAGTAGAGAGTATCAGCCATAGCTATTTTTGGATTTTTGTTTGAATGTTGAAGAAACTGTAAAAAATTGAAATTTCATTCTCATCAGTAGAGACTAAATCTGCAAAATATTCAAAGTCTTGAACTTTCTTATTTTGTAATTCTTCCAAAGCTTAAATCCTTGATCATTTCAGGGTTTTTGGGATTAAATTTGAAGTAATTAGTAGAGTAGTCGATTTACAAAGAAAGAAACTTTACCCTACCAAATTAATTACAGAGATTAATTACAATGCAAGTAAAGGATTTGATGCTATAATAATTATAATTATCATCATTATAAAAGTTTTTTAGGTGAGAGTGAGTGATGTGCTGTAAAGAAGCTTAAAAACAGGTTCCTGATTATTATTAGTATTTGGAAAAGAAGAAGAAAAGGTCAAAAATTTCTGCTTTTGGTTTTGGCTGTGTTCAGCAGAAGAGGGTAAGAAGAGAATAAAAGATAAATCAGCTAAACGATGTCGTTTGACAACAAAACGATTGAAGTAAGTATGTGAAGCAGTGAATTTGGAGGGAAATGGAGAAATTTTACAGAGGATAAAAATGGGACCAGTCCCAGTGACAGTGAGTGAGATAGATGATTGATGATGATGTTTCTTTCTTCCACTTTCTTGGGATTCGAGCCGTCACCTTTTTTTGACTCCCTAATATAATTAAATCTCGCGGTTAATTTTTACTACTTCTATAACTGTTTACACTTACACATATTCAAAACCAACCCAACTCGATCCTGGTTCGATCAGATTAAACCCGAACTCGGTCTGAGTTCGAGAAGGTTAAAATGCTACTAATAGTCGGTTCAATAGGGTTAAAAATATATATATATGGTTGGATATATAAGATGCTATTATACACTTTAGATTGCTTTAATAAGACATAAAATTACTGAAATATGAATATTTTGATTTGGTCTTCTGCAATTCCTGAATTACCTGCCAACAAATGATTTCCATATCAATGAAATCTGTGTAATATATATATACCAGATATTTTAGAGAGAAGAAGAGGAAAATATTTACATAATAATCAAATACAACAATCTAATGACACTTGGGACCAAAAACATCATATATCCGAATCCCATAACACACAATGTTCTTAAGTTAGACATCAATTGCATAAAAAATCTATTGATATTTGTAAAGTTTGGACAGCACATCCAAATCAGGTCTCCACCATTGATGAATTCCATGAGCTTCCTTGAAATCCCTTGATGGAGTTAAATTAATTACCAGATTTGCAGAAGGAATCAGATGAAGAGGTTCTGATTCCTTCCCTATTGCTCCCATCAGAAGCCCTCCGATCGAATTCTGGGTTGCTAATCGCTCAATAGCTCCGATTCCAATTTCATCCATCTTCTTCCTGTGTTCAAAATAACCTATATATTCTGAACAAAGATGATCACCTGGATTCACGTACAGACATGGTATCCAGGCAGCCAGAGCAGAAAATGGATCGATAGATCGGTTGTTTTGATTGCCTTTTTTTATTGTTGCCGCAAAGGCAAGCCCTGCTGTTACTACGCTTCCTGCAATTCTCAGCCCATGTTTCACCCGCTTATCTTTGATTCGCTCGATGGGGGCAGAGAAAAATGGAGAATTGAAGAGAAAAGCTTGGATAAAAATTCCTGTCTTGGCCATTTTCTTCCCAGCTAACATTGCCATTGCTGCTCCCAAGGAATGTCCTGCTAACCAGACATTTGATTCCCCTACAATAGCAACCACATTTCTAATTGCTTGAATGCCAATTTCAAAGCGAGATGTTTCATGGAGTCCATTCCGGAGTATGTGAAGGTCCAACTGCAGGTCCCGTGACAAGGAATCTGGTTTGGTTATAGTGCCTCGGAATGCGACTACATAACGTGGATTTCCCTCCAATGAATGGTTAGAGTAAGAGACTGCAGGTTTGAATTCATAAATGGCACCAAATATGGAGGAATCAACATCATCTACAAGCTTACGAAGCAACTGGAAATGAAAAAACTCCCACCATGGATTAGCAAGAGCTTCTGAACCTTCACGTTTTAGTTGGCGATCCCGCTCCAGAATGTATACACCCTGAACCAAACTGGCGGCAACAGACCTGCGATGATCTGCATCTTTCCTGCATGAGAGAGAGCTCAAAGCATTAAAAAATCTTAATACAATTTGATAGTTGGCTAAAATACATAATTTATGAAACGAAAGCCACAAAGACTGAAAAACACTACGAAAAAAACAGCATTTTGCTAATTCTATAAACACAGTTTAAAAGCCCAAAAAAACCTAAACAAACAGGTACTTAAAAGCTGCTTTCAACAAAGCCAAAACACCTTAGCACAAGAACAAAATGGTGTGTTTTTTCCCGAGCTTAAAAGCTTTCATGATAAAGTTATGCAACTATCTAAAATGTTAAAAATGCTTAAAAGAACATATGCTGACAAGTTGGAAATCTGTTCTTGAAAATATATTCTCAAGAAAAAAAGGGGGGAGAGGGAGAAAATAAATAAATAGAAGACTGTTGCTAGTGCGAATAGCTGAAATTGTTCCGAAGCCAACTTTTCACAATATCAAAAGAGCAATCATAGAAAAACTGACAATGTCCAAAACTCCAAGATTTCTTCTCTTTAAACTATTACCAACGAATTGAAACCTTCAAATTAATCTTTGACTTTACAGTAAATTAAACTAAAGTTGCATACAAGTTAAACTAATAAAGACATCAGCTTTTTTTTCTTTTCATCTTTTTGGGAGTGTGTTAAAGAGTAAAAACTTACCAGTCAACAACAGTTAGGTGTAAAGCTCCTGAGAGGCTAAAATCTTCCCTCTCAGAGGCCATATACACTATATGTTCCTCCTCTTGCTCCTACACAGTATCCTTCAAGTCTTAACTGCATTTCATAACCCAAAGAGGAAAAGAAGTATGAATCAATAGCTGATAACTATACCTTTATCAGCAAATATAATAACAGAGAGATTTTCAATGAACACATCATTCCATATTATAAAGAAGCTAAACCCATCTGATTGCTTTGTACCAGGAAAACCTCTGCATTGATTACAGAAGCAAATGTCTAAAGTTTGGTAAAATATCTAGAGACGAAAATGCCAGTATGGAATCTGGGTTACTTTAAGAACTGCTCATAAGTTAAAGAACGCAATCTGAAGAAAGTTCATATATGAGGGCAATTAAAAATCAACAAATAGAGCTAGATGTAGAGGTTTCAATATAAAACCTGTAATTCTGAACTAATACATCGAATATAGAAAAATGGATGGCTAAAGAATAACATTGCAGAATAATTAGACTGAAATGAATCATTTATCCAACCAAAGGATATTTTCATTAACATTATCAATTTATAGGCAGAGTAAGAGCACTATTTTAGCATATACTAAATTACTCAATTACAAATGAAGTTCATCAATACAGTTGACCACATCAAGAACATTGGAAGTTCCCCTTTTCAGGGTAGTAGGTTTAAATCTAGAAAGCATTTCAAAAATCCAATTTTTTTCTCTTAAAAAAAAAAATAAATCCAGTATTGCAAATCAGCTTAAATATAATATAGATCCATCACCATCAACCATCATACTTTCAATTTTTTAAAAAATAAAAAAGAAATCAAGAAAGAAATTCAGCAGCAAATCTTACAATTCAACCAACATTGTCTTTTGCACTTTGCAATCTAGTTAAAAAAAAAAAAAGATTGATAAAACAAAAGGAAAAATAAAATAAAGAGGAGGAGAGATTAATGAAATCAAGAATGTAATGCGCGATTGATTAAGATCAAACTGTAGCAGAATTTACCTCGATTAATTGAAAAGAAAGAAGAGATCGATCAAGAACTATCTTCCAAGCTTTCTTTTCTTTTCTTTTTCCTTCCTGTTTTTTCTCTTCTGTTCTTCGTTAATGGTGGAAGATTTAAATGAATAAAATAAATATAGAAATAAGTTCGTAGGGTGGTGCGTTAAATCGTTACATCATCAGACATGGGAGGGTGGTCAAAAAATATTTAAGAAATTGCCTTTCATGGAAGAAATTAACGCAACCTTGGATCCTCGAGGGGTGACGTTGATACGCCGTCAAGTACGCTGTCGTTTTTCTCACACATCGAAACGGTACCGTTTCTTTTCTTATTGTTGAATTTAATTTGATACTACTGGGCCTTTAAGTTCAAAATACGTTCATTCGGTTATCGCTTGGGTTAGAATCCACCATTTCCCCTCAGATTAGTTAGCGAAATTATATGCGACACTTTAAATATGACTATTGTTTAGGCTTTAGATATAGAACATGAGAAATGCAATAGGCTAAGCAACATTGCACCAAAATAAAAAAAGTTGCTTGCCAAACAAATACACAAACTAGCTTTAAAGTAGTAATGTTTAGTAGCTGCTGGAACCTGGTCTCCAAAAAATAAAACAGCCAATATGAGCAGGCTTTTGAATATCAATCTCAAATATTAAGAGTATTACATTATCCACCACCATGGATAAGGAAAATTAGAGATTTATATCCAAACATAAATACATATATCATATATTGTGGAAGAATCATAAAGAAAACAATCAGACCCACCTAATATATAGCTAGGAAACTTCCCCGTTACTCTGTATTTTATAGCACAAAAATGTAACAACATACTGCCCCGCCCAGCCTCCTCGTTCCCAATATGAGAATTAAATGAAAGAATTGAAGCAACCACCAAAGCCATATTCCGGAAATGAAATTGCTGAGTTCTCTACTTAGACCAAGCAACAGTGTCGATTTCTGCTTGAGCACTCCTGTACAACTCCAGTCTCTTTGCAAGGGCTGCTCGGCGCTCCATCACTGCTGGATCCTCATTCAATAGTGAAGACAAGTATTTTTGCTGCAAAAGTTAAGTTACATGGTGTTACGGGTTGGGTATTTCACATGTAATGTATAAACTTTAGTAGAAAGAGAAGCTTCTTACATCCATTTTGCCCAACTCTGTAAAGAAATGGTCAAGTAGGCTTCGTTTGGCCTCGCGTACTTGACAATAAACAACGGACTTGGGGATGGAATTGCGAAGGGTTGCACATACCATGTTAACATAAGATAACACGGTGGATCCTGTTCAGACGTGGTAAGAAATCAATAATGTCAGCAATGAAAAGTATAGCTAAAAAACCTATTCAAAGTCCAGTCCCAATTTTCAAACTTACCAATTCGTCTAAGATATGAATCATTGTATCGATCAAATATTGAATGTGTGGGATTGCCACCCTTGTCAACATCTTGGGGAAGCTTCCGGAAGAAATCAACTGTCAGGTAACTGCACTCCATATCAACTAGCTTAAGTGATGCTTTCCTGCTTTCCTCTCTCATTTTCTCAAGCGACTCAAATGCAGCATTTCCAACCTCTACTCTGAGAGCGGGATATTGTTTTAACTCCTGAGAATCAAAGAAAAATGATCATCCAACATTTCAACAGCAATAACAAGGAATTCTAAGCCCGGTTAATTTTTGTTTTCTTTGGGCATGATTTTCAGCCATACCAAAGAGCCTTCCTGTTTCATTTCATGCATACTAAGCACAAATCTGATGATAGGAAGCACTAAATATGGTGCAAGGAATGCTAAAACAAGGACACATACCCTTGCTCTGACTTTCAAATGGAGTTCTACCAAAGAGAAAGGTTGATACTTTATTTACCCATTGCTATGTTTCAAGTTTTAAAGTTTTGAGACAGTTGAGAAGTCAAATTGCCTCTTCCCTATTTTTTCCTTGCCTTTTTTATTTCATAAACTTGGAAGAATTCCCAACATTTAAAGTTCAAGCGACTTCCCATGCATCAATCTATTTGCTTTCAACAGAGAAGAAAAGCTTCATCTATGTTCATGTTATTATTTGGCTTAACCTTGCCACAGTTAAGACAAATAATTGCTAGCACAACATATCCATCACTCAATAATAACTATCTAGTGACAGAAATTTTCAGAGGACTAAGTGCTAAGGCATAGCAGAGATCAATTAGTGTCGATAGGAACCTACCGGAGTCTCGCTGATAGCCTTGTGAACCAATTCTTTTAATATACCATGAACCTGCATTTGCCACCAAAAAAATATAGCCCTGTGAGGCAGCAGAATTCAGAAATTTTACAAATTACACCAAACAGGAAACCAGCTACTTAATACAAACCCAAAAAAAGAGAGATACAAGGCAATACTAGAGTTTAATACCTCTAACTGAAGTTACTAGGTGGGAGTTCAAACTATTCCATAATATCCCTTTTATACAATTGTTTATTGTGAAGAATTAGAAAGGCAAAAGCAAAATCTTTTTACATTCTAGTCAGCAGATAACTGTGCAGCTAATAATGCACATCACTTCTACAAGGAAAAGGATGCTTTTCATCGGTGCCAATAGCCAATGCAGTTGCCAAGTTATAACATCATATTGACAAAAAAGATCTAGTGGCAAGTGCAAATATATTTTTTCAACTAATCCTACCATATGTAGAGGCAAATATGATGCAGCAGAAAGAATAATATTGATAATCATGATAGATCACTAAATAGATAAAGTATAGGCTTGTGCATGCCTAGCAAAAATTTTCAATTATGTGGAATTTTAATGCATACCGCATCAACAGCTGCCTCAGCAGGACCTCTAATGGTAACCAAAGAGGATTCAATGAGACGACGGTATCCTTGTTCAGGAGCTATTAAATGAGGTTGATATCCATCAGCTTCAGCAATCAGTTTCCGAATATTATCCATTGAAAGTTGCTTGTCAAACTGCAACCTTTTCAGAGCAGCAGGAAGTTGGTTATCAAAAACATTGTAGACTTTTTCACCGCCGGGTCGCCTGTTGATAACATTGTTTCAATGAATTAACTGATATTGAAAGACAACACAAAATTAAACCAGCATTGGCAATTTAGGACAGAAAAAACCAAACACATATACATACACTCCATCAAGATGCTCTTTGTATATCTGATCAAAGAGACGACAAATCTCCATTATTGTGTACAACTTCCCCTACAAGTCAAACACAACGATCTTTACCAGTTCTTTCAGAAATGAATAGAGAAAAAGACTCTTGCCGGGTTGACATTAAAATGAGGGGATAAAAACACCAAACCGAAAGAAAAAGAATATTTACCCCAGCATCAGCAGCAATTGGCTTTCCAAGACGACTCAATTCAGATTCTAGTTCAATAATTGTTTTGTTAATGAGGGACTGGATGCCTGGAATTTTGGATTTGATTACAGTTTCGAGATGCTGAAATATCAAGCATTAAATTAGTTGTCATAATGGAGGAATACTTGCCATTTTAACTCTTCTGACAAGATCCTTGAAGAAGCTCAGAACCAAACCATAACTAAAAGAACACCTACCTTTGATAGGATCTTAGCTAGATGCTCAGAACCCATTCTTTGAGCAAGGTGCTTGTACTCAGGGGAGCTTGCAAAATACTCCCTCTCTCTACGCCTAGCAGCAATCATATCAACATTCTTGTTAATATCAGCTTGTGAACGATTCACAACACCCACCCAAGGGAACTTAAGTCGGTAAGCTTTTCCTTCCAATATCTAAAGCAAGACAAAGTGGGCTCAGAATGTGATAATAAAGCATGCAAAACACAGCAATTGCTAAACATGTGCAAAGAAGATGCAAGCATGCATGGGGAAGGGATTTTAATGGCCATCTTCAAGTTCTCTAAATATTCAAATGCATAGCGCATTGGCTAATTGAAACTCATCTGACCTTCAATAAGCTAACAATGCAGATGAAATTTAAATAGCTCGAGTAATAGTTCATTCATGATAGAACTTAATTTGAATCCTGAGATTTTATAGGGTAAGTTAGGGACACTTGCACAAGGATAGGCAATTTTACTGTCACTAGGAATTTCACAGTTTTCTGATAAAGGGTCAAACTGCACAGAACATCCCTCAAACAGTTTCAAGGACTCATCATTTTCCCTTTTGAATTAGTTGTCATAATTACATAATATCTTCACAGGTAATTGGGGATAAGATTTGGAAGGCAAAGGTGCCAACTGCGAGGTATAATTTTTTTTTCCAATCCTTGTGGGCTCCCTCTCCAATTTGTGGTTCTCCAGAATCACAGAGACTATAATCATACCAGTTTTTATCAGATGCATTTAATACACAAAGTTGTCAAGTTTCACATACTTATATGGTTATGCATCCTTTTCCTACTATTATCAAGCAAGCACACACTCTTAATATGGTGGACGAAATACACTCTTAATCAACAATGAACCATTTGCAAGCTAATTTACTAAATGCTTTAACAGGAAGAGCCAATAGAAACTAAGAAACTTACATCAACTGCATCAGTACCCTTATCCATAAGATCAATTTTTGTCAAGACTCCTAAGGTTCTCTCTCCTGCAAAAAGTAAAACTTGTCTTAGTACTAGAATATCCAGCATCGTATTATAATGCTCATTACCAAAATTGAAAAATCAAATGAAGAAAAAAATTAGATGATTGAATTAAGACACCAGATACTCCAGGTATAAACAGGAATACAAAGCATCTTAATGTACTAATATTCACAGGGTACCTGTAGGGTCAACCTCACGAGAGATTTTTATTGCATCAGATGTTGCAAGATCTTGATTGGCAGGTGAAATTGCAAGAATTATACAGTTAGGCTGCACAAAAGCATCGATCAGCAAACCACATAGTAGCATAAAACTACATCCTTGTTGAACTTTTTTAAGCTTATGGAAAAGGACCTAGCTAATCACATAAACAATGCTAAAACAAATTTTTAAAGAACAATTCGACTCCACAGAAACAAGAAATAAGGATTGATTCAAGTGCATTTATCCCCAAAATAATTGTACTTTCTTTTTCGAATTACAGAATCTGGGACGAATACTACCTTCTCAATGTAGGAGCGAACCATATTTTCAATATCCTGCACAATACTGTCCGGTTGACCCTCTACAACACACGACACACAGAATTAGAAACAGCAATTTGTAGGAGAAACAAATCACTGTGGTTAAAGAGATCAGGTTAAATGTTGCAATAGGCTATTCAGCAACCAATTGTATAGTAAGATAGGTGAATATATAGAGATGATTAACAAGCCACTTACCGACAGCTACTTTAGTGAGCCCAGGAAGATCGATCAATGTCAAGTTGACAACTATAAAAATTAAATAAAAAAGTCATAAAATGAACAAAGAAAAAATTATTTTGATACATTCAGACATCCTCAATAAAAGGAGGAATAATTGAAACTGTTGTATTGGATTTTGAAGCTTACCATTGGGCGAGAATATACTCAAATGAATTGGAACACTAGAAATTTGTTTGGTGCGTCCAGTCTCTCTATCAGTCTCATCCTGAATCTCTTTCCGCACAGCAGCTAAACATACAAATGTTAACATTAAAAATAGAACAGAAAAACATGTGCAAACTACCATATAGCTCTAGTTCATAAATTAAAAAATTCACAAAATCTTGCTGATGAACAGTTAACTGCAATATAACAATGCAAGCTTCTACCACCGCTGCATACCAACAAAAAACATAGTAGTACTAGCAGTTAATGTTAAAGAAATGTACCAAAATCGGTGAACCTCTTCCGTGGAAGGTGAAGAAACTCCGCATATTCCCTGGTACCTTCATCACTCTTATGAAGCTGCAACACAAGAGGCCGCCGTGTAACAATTCCTGCAAGCACATATTTCAAATCAATCATACTTCAATGACATTAGAAAAGCGAATAAACATTAGAAAAAACAACATTGCCAAGACTATCCATTGTTATTACCAGATCCACGAGGTAAAAAGTCCTTCCCAACAACGCTCTCCAACACTGAAGATTTCCCTGAACTCTGTAAAACAATCGAAAAACAATGAACACACGCAAGAAATCGACTATTTGTAATCTCATCAAGCTTAGTTTTCCTAGAACTCTAGATTGAAGTGATAAAACTTCTTGAAAATCATCATCGAATCGGTAATAGCTTATCAGACATAAATTAATCTATTAGTAATCCAATAATCAACTCTAGTCAAAGCTGATTCACGCTAACTTGACTTCGACGACATCTAAGTAAAGAGAAATCGAAGTCCATAACGTATAAACCAATCATAAATTAAACAACCGTCATGGATCCAACAGCAACACTTTTAGCTTGAAAAACAAGCATAAGCTAAAAACCATGAATTAAAATAAAAAACAACACAAAACAAGCAGAAATGAAAGAGATCTGAAGCTAACCTGACCACCGACGACTGCAATAGCAGGTAAAGAATCCCAAAGAGTAGGCAATGCGCTTGCTTCACCGTGATCACCAAGAGCAGTACAAGCTCTTTGAATTTTATTAACCAAAGAAATCAAATTCTCCATATTTCTTAATCAAACGAAGGAAAACGGAATGGGTAGGTGTCGGTAACCGGAAGTGTCAGATTCAGATGGATCGTCTGGATCTTACAAGCCGGCTGAGGAACGGCACCGTCGAGAGCGGAAATGGATCGATGAGAATGATGAGTTGCCGACTGAAGAAGGAGAAGGAGGAGAAGAAATGAAAGAAGCGCGTCGTTTGAATGGAGATTTGATTTTAGGAGTGTTTAAACAAGGAGAGCAGGAGGAGGAAGCTTAATAAATGGGACAAAGTGACTATTTACGAGGCCGGCTCTTGGTTTGGATTTTTACATACAACAGTTCGCGAGTCAAAACGAGGATGACTCGGCGGAGAATGTTATCTCGCGAGATTTTCGTTCTTTGGTGGGCAATCGGCCAAAACGCCTATCAGTGAACCTTTTCGTTCTTTTTTTTTTTTTCAAAATAAAAATAATAATAATAATAATATTAAAAATTTACAATTTTATCTCTGAAATTTATGCTAACTTATAAAATAATCCTTAAATTTTTTAATAACACAAATAACTTTTTTGTCCCTTATACATTCAAGTCATTTTATTAGTTTTTCCATTAGCTTAGTTAGAAAACTTTTATTTTGGTGCGTTGATTTATAAAAAAATACAATTTAGTCCTAATTCAATTTAATTTATTTAAAAATTTTTAATTTTAATATTTAAAATAAATCATTTAAATAAAATTTTTTATTTCAAATACCATTTTATAAGTTAGAGATCAAATTATAAATCTCTCAAACAATATAGACATAAGTAGTATAATTTTTTTTTTCTTTTAACAATTGTTGATGCCCCTTCCTCCCTCTTAACAGCCAATAACATTTCAAGCCCTTATAGTGCCACAAAAATATATGCTAGGCTCCTAAACTAAAAAAATGAATTATTCAGTCCTCAAACTATTCGATTATTTTGTATCGTGCACCCCTTCATCCTTCATCGAAGCTTTTGGACTAGTAAACAATTGAAAGTTTTTTATAGAATCATTTTTACTCTATCATGAAAGTTGACTCTTAGTGGAGACATTATTTTTTAATTTTCTTATAAAAAAAAATCAAAAAAGTTCAAAACTCTGGACTAACGCAATAAATTTTTTTCCTTTTATCAACTAAACTAAAATAAGAAAATTACTAGAAGTAAAGAGATGCACGAGATAATGGGATAGTACTACAAAACTCCACCGAGAACATAAACGGGACTGAAATTTGAATAAAACCCATTTAAAAAGTATAGAAAAATGGGGGCCCACTAGCCCACTACAATTTGAAATGAGAGACTTCCAAACCTTTTTAACCCAACGGCACAAATTGCATCAAAGGAAGAATGCTTTATCAACTTTATTTATAGAGTCCACATATTATTATTTGCCACGTGTCAACATTCCATTCAAACTGCCCTCTTGTTTTGCCTGTTCCCTAGTTATGTTTATGTGCTTAGCATTCAAATGAGGAATTGATTGCATTTTTTAAATTACTAATGGATTATTAGATTTTGCAACTAATTATGAGGGCCTGCTTAGCAGTCCACCAATACTACTTTATAATACCAAATTTGAGACCATTATTACAATACAATTCGTGGCTGTAGCCAAAATGAGCCATTTCTTTTGGTCAAGAACTATAGGTAAAGGTGGTCGGGGGCCGGGTCAGACCACGGTTTGAGGAGAGGGTGAACCGCCGTTTAACTGGCAGCAGCAGTTAACGGAGGTTCTATGGGCTGCCGACAATTCGGCCGGTTATTTATTTCTTTTTAATTTAAAAAAATAAAAAAAATAGTTAACTTGCGATTTAAATGTACAGTTCGGACGGTTCGTCAACGGTTCCGGTTCAATACAGTTTACGATTCGAAAATAACTTGAACCTTAACCGGCCCGTCCCCTAACGGTTCCGTTTACAGTTCGAACGATTCCGATTTGACGACGGGCCCGTGGCCATGCCTAACTATAGATACATATCATTAGGGCATCACCACTTTAGGTACATTTTGGGACAATAATGAAAAGCTGCAATTGGTAGCCAAGAATAACCAAATTTAATTTGCTCCAAAATACAGCTTAAAAAAGGCAAAGAAATTACTAAATATAGTCTGCAAATGGATCTCCATTACTAAATAAGGAAGAACATGAATGAATTACAACAATAAAATAGCCAAATATGTTGAAAAAAAAAAAGAGAAATTAGAAATATTTACTAATTAAAAAAAAAAGTGCAGATAACAAAAACTATCGTTAAAGAATATAAACCCACAAGTAACAGTAACCAAAACAGTGGTCTGTACAAGTGACACCTATCTGGACCTTTACGAGTAGGAAAAGAAAAAAAAAAAAAACTTATTTTGTGGATGACAATACCCACAATTTTTATCTGCTTTATGAATAATTCTATAAATAATAATCAAACTTTAATCAAAATAATAATGCCTAATCCCCCCTTTACATCCTATAAGAAGAAGCATGAGAATGTGAATGTCGAAAGATAAATTAGAGACTAAATATAGACGATAGAGGTCAGTTTTTAGTCTTTTCACTTGGAATTATTCTCAGGTGATCCATAGCCATAAGGATTCTTACTAGCCCAGTTCCATTGATCTCTGCACATTTCATCAATACCAAACTTTGCCCTGCAAGGAAACTATGTGTTAAAAGAGGAAAATGCCTTTGTACTAACTCGATTATGTGCTAAATATGATTGTTTTCCTGTGTTCAATTAGATTCCCATAACTAGTTGTTAGATTGTAAATGAGGAAATGCTTCAACAGACACACTTACTTCCAGTTTAATTCGCGTTCTGCCTTTTCTGTTGATGCATACACGATTTCAGCATCACCAGGACGCCTTCCAGCCGTTACAACAGGGATTTTCTGTTGTAAACAAGATCAAAGCATTAATCAAGGGAAGTTGCATCATGTATCTAATGGAATTTACATGATGCAAATTTAGTTCTCAGGAGAGAAGCTTTGGAAGCCAAAATCTAATTCTTCAAATTCTCAATTGCGCTAATTATATTGACATTCTAGAGATTTTAGCCAAAGTATCAAGCTAAATTTGTTTCAAAAAGCTCTCATTCTCTAGAATATTTCAATGTATTAAAGTAGACCGTGCATAGTAAAAAAACAAACACGCTTGGAACTACTAGAGAAAGTAAAAAAGTTACCTTTCCAGATGCTTGCTCGAATGCTGTAACCATCTCCAAAACTGATGTACCTTTTCCAGTTCCCAAGTTGTACACCTCACATCCTGTGAAAATATTCTAGAGACTAAGCATCAAAATACTAAAATTGAAGACGCAGAAAATATGCAACAATCACTGTTGCAATCCATGGAACTCTAGGAACTCCAAACTAGAATAACATGCAGCCACCCATGATAAGAATCCTCGAAGGTAAAATTTCCACAATGGGATTATCAGTTTGAGTAAATCCTAACTAGGTAGGTGGATTCACCATTTACCAATTTAAATTCGACAAAATTACATATAGGATTCTTCAAACACCCTATAATTACTGACCATTATAACATTTTTGATAACCAAACAAGTTCAGTAATCACCAAAAACAGCCACCAGTTCAATAAATCAACCAGCAAGTTGGGAAGAACTATACTAAAATATAGAGATTGTTACACATACCTATTTTAGCATCAGACAGCTTACGCAAAGCAGCAATGTGGCCATCTGCCAAGTCAATAACATGGATGTAGTCACGTACCTGGAAAAAAAAAGATTAAGATCATCAAGATGACTGGATATGACACTACAGAGCTCCAAAATAAAAAGTACATGATTAGCCCCACAATCAGATTTCCAAATAAATGAACTTGATATCAAAATCTCAGAAAGGAAATGAGAACATACCCCTGTCCCATCCTTAGTCTTATAGTCATTTCCATATACTGTTAAATGAGTCCGCCTGCCAACTGCAACCTGCTGGACATAGGGCATGAGATTGTTTGGGATTCCACGGGGGTCCTCACCAATATGGCCACTAGGATGTGCACCAACTGGATTGAAATATCTTAGCAGTATGATCTTCCACTCAGAATCGGACTTGTAGATATCCCGACAGATCTCTTCAATGAAGAGCTGAAAGATCATAAAGATCAGTTCTCTTAGTTTTCCATTAAAAAACATCCACTTTAATTCTCTAAGGTAAACATTAGCCTGCATCATTGGTTGTAAGACACACACCTTGGTTCGTCCATATGGGTTCATTGCACACAAGGGGAACTCTTCTGTGCATGGAACCTCCTTGGGCCAGCCATAAACAGTAGCAGATGATGAAAACACAAGCTGAAAGCAAATCAAACTGCCAGATTAGTTTCCATCTATTCTTCCAGCTACAGAAAGTAATCTATTCTTCCAGCTAAATAAAGTAATCTAATTCAAATAATCCAGACAAGGTACCTTTTTGCATCCATGGGCTGCCATTACTTCCAGCAATGTAATTGTCCCAATAAGATTGTTGTTAAAATACAACAAAGGTTTCTCCACACTCTCACCAACAGCTTTTAGCCCAGCAAAGTGGATCACAGCATCAAATCTACAGGATAAAAAGTGAAGAAAAAGATAAAGAAACAAAAATTAGAACTTAAGCAATTAAAACATGTAATTTTCATATATATAACCATCCCAACCAAACCCAACTCCCAACAATATTTAAAAACATTTCCCCTTCAGATTCAAATCATTTGCAAGAATAATAAATTATTTAACAAGTCCCGCTTTTAATAAAAGGGATACATACAGACAAGCCTCAACCTTTAATAATAACTCAAAAACAGTGAATCAAATAGAAGAAAGACAGATAGATTCCAGAGGACATGGAAAAAGTTAAAATTTAACAGAATATAAATTGGAATGATTATTATCATACTTAGTGCCAGAGAAAATTTTTTCCAGAGCTGGCTTGTCACGGAGGTCAACCTGGCAAGTAAAAGAACAAATTTTAAAATATTAAACCTCACATGCAATCCAATTATACAAAAGAAACATACTTTTCTCATTCAAAATATAAACTATCAGCCGAAATTTGTCGGTGAAACTTAAATCATACACATAATTTCATATCTCCGTAACCAAAATTTCAATTTTCTTTTTTCCATTCAGAAATTCCATTTAGAACATCGTGATCTTAAAATAAATAAACAATTCAAAATAACTAACAGATTCGAGCTTCCCAATTAAAACAGAAACCTCGATAACCGAAAACCAAAATTTAAAAAAAATATACAAATTAATTAATTAACCAAATTAAATTGTATAAAACAAAGAAAGAGAGAGAATTAAAGAAACCTGATGAAACAAAATATTCTTTCCATTTTCGCCGGCGAGTTCCTTAACTCTATTAAGAGCAATATCGGAAGAGTTATCGAGATTATCGACAACAACGACCGAATAACCGCCTAATAAAAGCTGAAGCACGGTGTGACTGCCAATGTAACCGGCACCGCCGGTGACCAGAATACTGTTAGCCATAACGATAATGATTTTACGGAAGAGGAAACGGAAGCGGAGGAAGAAGAAGAAGAAGGAAGTGATTTGTTAAGAAGAGAAGATCACGGAATTTATAAGGCTTCGACGCGGTGACTGCGAGTTATTTATGGAAGGAGGAGGAGAGAAGAATATTATTTTTAAGAAAAGGAAGTTACTAAATTTTAATTTAATTGAGAGTGGAATATGCTTTTTTTTTAAAAAAAAAAAAAGAAAATAATTATAAAAATGAGAGGAGAGAGGAAATTATACTGCCACGTGGAATGAGTTAGTTTGTTACCTTTTTATTGCATGATGTGTATGAGGAAATGCTCTGGAATCTTTATCTATTTAATTTAAAAATATAGAAATGAAAAAAAAAATATTATTTTTCTAAAAAATATCAATGATTTTTATTAAGGTATGATGATTAAAAAAAAGTATGCTAAAAAAATATAAATTTAAATTATTTATATTACTTAGAAATATATCAATGATTTTTAGGAGTTACAATTTAAAATTGTATCTCTTTTGTTGGATAATTAATTAAAATATTGATTTTTTGTTGGATAATTAATTAAAATGTTGATTTTTTTTTTATTTTTTTAAGACTAAGCACTCAATTAATATTAATGACAGATAATCGAATTCAAAATCTTTAAATCCTAACACGTTAAAAAGTTGATAGTTAATTATTATTTTATAATATTTCGAAAGAAAAATACTATCATATTTATAGAAAAATTATTGCATAAATCCAGTCCATGAGATGATCGATGTACTAAGAAAATTACATAATTTTTTTCTCTACTTTATTATTTTCTCTCCTAAGTGAAAAGCACTGTTTGATCCATTAAATCTAATACACCTAAAAATTTCACTATATTTATAATACGTATTAATCTTTTATTCAAAATTTATTGAATATTATCTGAGAGCTAACAAATTTATTCAAACATTGTAAAAAAAAAAAATCAATTTATTCAAATATTATTATGTACAAAATAATAATGTTCAAATCTCTTAGACAATAAATTCAGTTAATTGGAGTGTTTATCTTATGGGTTTGATAAATTTTAAATTAACAATGACAGGGTTTCGAGATTAGAGGTAACAAATCCGAACTTTATTATATTGTCAATATAAAAAAATTGTATTTACCAATAAATTATTGTTTGATATATAATTAATGAGATCTTTGCAAATGCAAATGGCAATTGTTCTAACCATAATAATTAAGTAAATTGTTTATCACTTTAATATCGAAAATGTATTTTTTTCATTAAAAACAAAGTATATTTTTTAAATAAAATAATCATATTATTCAAATACGTAATGATATTAGTTGAATACATTGATTAAAATTAGTCAAATACATAATTATATTTTTATATAAGAAATAGGAAATACAATAAAAAATTAAAACCCTCTTGATGGATAATGATTTTTATACATGAATAAAATAAATTAATTTTTAAATAAAAAACTGATCTTTATTTTTGAATGATAAACATAAAATCCCTATAATGGCATTTTCGAAATTATATATTTCAAAAATTGATGAATGGACTATTTGAGATTTTAATTAAAAAAAAAAAATTTTTATCCGAATAGTTAAAATTAAATAAAATGGCATAAATAAACTATGTTATAAAAAATTGTCATTGAAATTGAATGATTAAATCTTTCATATCCTATTTTATTTAATAGTTATTGTATTTCGAGTCTCATGATAAAAATTAAAATTTATTAGACATATATAAAAATAATATAATTTAACAATTATTTTCCAAGCAAGAGAATCATGAATGAATTATATAATACCTCACCTTGCCTTCCTTTTTCACGGTCGTGATAAACATGAATGATGAATGAAGTAGTTTCTACAAAGAATGACTAAATTACCCTTTTACCGTTTTGTTCGTTTCCATATTTTATTATAAATTTTCTTTGTATTTGGGGTTGGTTCATATGCACTTGGAATGTTGTTATTCGTTGAGTCCAGAAAATTCGGTAAAGATCTTGACCGTTTATTAATTAATTTATTTTTTTTGGTCAAATCTTGCCCGTTTATTAAGGAGAAGAGATAGCATAGCATATATGAAAAATGTTACAAACTTTTTGCCTAAGAAATTGTTTATTTAAAATTGACCTTATTATTTAAATTATTATTATAATTAAAAAAAAAATTAGTTACTAATTTCACATTTTTTGAGTGATACCCACTCATTTGTTTAATATTTAAGAGTTTTAGGATTGTTTTGTATAAAATTTTTCTAAAAATATATGTTTATACTACTAAAAAAATCATATTACCATTTAAAATCCAAATAATAAAAAATATTAATTTTTTTCCAAAGGTTTATTTTTATTTTTTGTTCGATAGTGTGATTTTAAGAGATTTAAATATTATTTTATAAGAAATTTACCCTTAACATTAGATTTTTAATTTTTATATGTTATATATACCCAAAATCATACGTGGCTATGATCAAACCGACCTTATCCTTAATATATTTATGTCGTTGCACAAGAAACTTCATAACTATATATAATATGTATATTCTAATTTAAATGTCAATCCTAATCAGTCAAAATAGAAATTGAATGTTCAAACATGCAATGATATGTCATAATCAAGGGCATTAAGGCTCACTTTATAAGGTTTAATTTATTTATTTTCAATTCAATCATAAATAATTGAAAATTCTAAACAATTAAAGAGTGATTTGAATTTGGTACTTAACAGAAAATTCCTTTAAGTTAAGAATGTCCAAATCCAAACATTTAATCTTGAAAGATTATTAGATGAACTTTTTTGTTTCATTAAGTGTGCTAATTAATGTTTAAATTAAAATGTTAAATCATTGTCGAAATTAGGATTAATTTCTTGACTTTAGTTAACACATAAAAGAAGAAAAGGGAAAATTACACAATCGAATACTCTAGATTACATGTTACTACAATGATCTGCCTAAGCTTTCCTATTTCCCGTTAAGGCCATTATCATCCAGCTTTTAAAACTCTAAAATATTGGCTTTTTTGAATTAATTTTTTTTAATGTTAAGGAAGCTAAAAAGACTGCCAATTGCTAAAAATGAACTCAAACAAAAAGTATGAAGCTAAAAAGCCCTTCTACAGATACAATTAACAAAGGTTTGTTATGTAAAATTAGTCATTTTCGATAATTGGTTTATCCATAATTAGTTGTTTGAATAGTTATTTTATAAGCTACAATTTTATTATGTTGACATTATTTAACTGTTTTAGTAGCTTTCACAAATAACAAAAGCTACTTAAAAGTATTTGTCATTACTTAAAACTAACTTTTACAATGAGATTAAGAGGGCATTTATTATTATCATTGCTTAAAAGTAAATTTTTAACTTAAAATTAGTAATTTTTCTTTTTATCTAATTTTTTTGTAGCTTTTTTTAAGTTATTTTTAAAAACTTTACACACTAAAAAAAAAATAGTGTTAGTGTAAAAGTTGGTCAAATGGAAAGTTGAAAACGAAGATAAGCAATTCAAATCATCTTTGCTGTACAAATAAATCAGAGAAAATAAAAGTAATAGAATAAGATTATATATTTAGAGCTAACGTATTGAGTCAGCACATAAATTAATATGACTTGGACCAACAGCAAAGGTAATTAGGTATTATTTTTTAGATTAGATACTTGAGTAGTTGACTGACTACGAACGCAAAGGTGCATATTTGAGTCACCATGAATGAAGTCAGCTTACTACCTAATTTTTCTTTTTGTAAAAAAAAAAAAAAAAATGCATACTTGTACCAAATGGTCGGTTTATGGCTAATAAGGGAAGAAATTCAATTTTCATGTCTACCATGTAATATGTAGATAGTATTGAATATTTTGAATGAATAAAAAATGTGCATGGAAATAGAAGAGAAAAGATTAGTCAAACCGAAAAGATGAGAGAGATGAGCAGAGTTTTGATTTGAAGATGTGCTTGGAATGCTTCTTCTTGCTTCATTCTGCAGAAAATATTTAGAATTTCTTATATGTGCAATTAAGCAGAGACAGAATAGTAGTAGAAGGGAAGTTATCTTCTATTTATACAAATATTTCCAGGACATACACTATAATTTTACAAAGAACTGAAGAGAATGAGTAATTCTAGATTATTAGACATGAAATCATCTTATATACCTTGATTCGTGTTATGACTTGCCGGAGTATATTCAAGGTGTAGAGTATATGACCATTTACCTTCCGGTTGTCCATTTCCAGATGTACAAAGATTTTCATTTTAAAAAATTTGACATAATAGGAGGTCGAGCGCAATTCATATCATATCATTGCTGAATTTGTAGAGTGGGAGTTGGTTAATGCAAATCAATCACCAGTAACATTTTTGTCTAAACCCGCTCTGTAGTTGTTGGTTGGGAACTGAGAAGTCTCTCAGCCTCATCATTTGCTTCAGCTTGTAGTCTCCATCTCTGAATTAAATTAAAGTAGAAGGTAAGTTGTCATTGTATGTCCTTGTGAAATGCAAGATGCAAACTGTTTGAAGAAAGTTCAGGTGTAATGAATTTTGCAGAGGAAAATAAATTCATAACAGTCATGTGCGCGAAGCAACCTATCTATCCAAACTCCAAAATCATTAACTTAGTTATTATGAGAAGCTGAATGCAAAAAAAGAATCCTTGGGATTGAAAACCAGGGCCCTGCAGTTCTGAGAAATTTTTCTTTTTACAAGTTCTGTATTGCTATTATGAGAACTTAAGTTGATGATCAAATATAATCACTATGCTTTCCATACAAGCTGTATCAGAAAAAGAGAAAATATAAGTTACCTCTTCAAGGTTTTCTAATTCCATTATTTGTTCTATCTGCTGAGCAATGCTTTCCTGCAACAACAGAATCTCCAATTAACTTTTTAAAATTTTAAGAACGGGAATAGAAAGGGGTATATAAACAAGTATCATGTACCGCGTTGCTGACTGATTCAGCAGCAAGAACATCAGAGTCCAATTCCACCTCAATCTCAATCATTGACGAAATCTGAAAAACAAATGTTTTCGCATGAATTAGCTATCCACATTTTGAAAAGCAAAAATTGAACATGATGCACTTGCAATTATGTTCTAGAGGAAGAAGGAGGTGAAGATGGAGGTCTAATTTAGCAGAAGAATGATTTTTACTTGCAAAATCACCTACTCTTGCATAACTATCAATTAATTCAATCTGTCCCTTGAGGGAATTTTCTAAGCCTTCTTGAACCCTTTTGACCCTAGTTCTCCGAGCACTGAAAAGAAAGAAACAGATCTTTCAGTTTCAGATTAGTTAAACTTGAAGAGGAAGCTAAACACATTCATGCTAGTACAGAGTAAGAAACTACTAGTAACATCAAGAGGTTTCACCGATAAGAAGGTTCTCCAACAGCAAATATTTTATTCTCCAGCTGACACATCCGAGCCAGCATCCAAACCTACATATTCAACAAATTGTTTTCAACAGATTATCTTAAGCATCATATTATTAGTGTGTGTATTGATGATTAAACATGTGAAGCTTTGAAGGGTTGATCTAAACTTGGGTTTGAGCAGACACTGCCGGGGTGTGAATTCATGAATGACAGAAATATCTAGCAAATCTCACTTAACACAGCCCAAAAAATCAACAATATTACTATAAGAATCTGAAATCACAGCATGCGGAGGAGTGTACCTCTTTTTCAGCAGCTTTTTTCAGGTCCTTGATGCGAGTTTGAAGTACATCATATTGAGATAGCAGCTGCTGCTTGATAGCAACAGCATCAACTGATCTTTGAGGAAGCTGAAACAATAAAAGAAAGTACCATTCATGTAGAGTCCCCTTAGGAAGCATCATGAACCATCTCTATACATGCAGTCAAACAAAGTCAATGCAGAAGTATCTAACCACCCAAGTTGCACAATATGAAATGATGTTGATGAATTAACATTAGCAGTGAGCAGGCAGATCAATTATGCAGCAGCTATTTAGTGTTCTACCAATTCTATGAAACTGAGAGTTTGGAACTGCTTGAGTGACCATATGCATCAACAAATTAGTTTGAGTTTCGTAGCTTTTGGGAGACGTCACAAAAGGCAGAAAATGAATCTCAACAGGAAGGATAGAATAGTCTGTTCACGTTGATCAGCAATATATCAGATCAATATATCTTTTGCTTCATACATACACAAAGATTTGAAGAGAATAGATGACATCCTCAAGTGAGGAGTTCAGGAGCAGATGGAAAACCGTAAAAAAGGACTTGTAATCCTAAACTGAGAATTTAACAGGAAAAAAAGAAAAAAAAGGCAAACCAAAATTTTTTACACAGAAGAAGAATCCAGCTCACCTGATTCAATTGAGGGAAAACCAGCGTATTTAGTGTAGCTCCTACACCAATAGATGCAACAGCAGCTATGGAAAGGAGTTGAGGCAAGCTGGGATCAATAATTCCAGATGCAGCATCTCCAGCAGCCAAAGCAGCAAGCAATGGAATGAGGACTGTGGGACTAAGCAAAGAAAGATTTCCATCTTTTTCAGGGGCTCTCAACAAAAGTGATTCTCGCCCGTTCTGATGGTTTGTCAGGGACAAAGCTTCTCCAGGGTATGTGTTGGGGGCCTTTGGACTAAATTTAAAGGGTCCCACGTTTCTATAAACATTTGATGGGGAAGAAGCAATTGTTACTCTTTCTCCTTCTTGTGCTGGGAGATCAACTGTTTCAGTTGCAAACCTGTGTGTACGTGCTAATCCTGAAGGGGTCTTTACCTGAATATTTAAGATGCATTGAATGATTAGGAGGGCCACTTGTATTAAAGTGATTATGCAAAGGAATTTAGGTTAGGGAAGATTGGTAGGGCTAATTTTTTGGAGGCTGATCTCAACTAATACAAGGTTATTTCCTCATAGTTAAATTCTTGCAGCAGACAAATGTAGAAACAAGGTTTGCATCAGAAATTAGTAGGTTATCAAATGTCTTATAATCACATAGCTTTAATATTAGAAGTATGATAAATGTGAAATGTTTATTTGCATTGGCCCTTCCAAATAAAAGAATCAATAAAAACAAAAAACTGTACCACAATAGAATGAACAGCTGCAGGAATGTTTCGCTTCATTATCTGCAGAAATCTTAGTCCCCTCTCCCATGCTGAAAGATCCTTGCTGCGTTCGGCAGGAGTAGTTCCTTAGAAAAGTGAATATCCCAAGATCAACATCATAAACAAATATACCATTTGACCACAGCAACACTGAAATATATGAAAGAATGCATCACTTTTTTTTTTTTGAATAACAGATGCCATAGATATGCTATTGGAAATGGAAATGAAACAGTTACAAACAGAAGGGAAAGAATACTACACCAAATCAACAGCATACCATAGCAGTTTCCTTGATTGACAATACAAATAGAAGTAAACTAACCTAATTTCCTCCGAGTTTATAGTAGTTATGTCTCCTGAAACAAGCTCATACTGATAGCGACACTTAGAACAAGATGCAATCTGCAACAAATAAATAATTCAAGTCTAAATCAAATATAATCAGCAATGGTGAAAAACAAGGCCCTTGAAGACAGACTATGTCTTGAAATGAGACCAAGCCAAACCATTATGAAATAAAAGCTCTAGTGTCCACATGTCCATCTATACCTGAACACCATGCTGGGGCTGCGCTACAGCAACAGCTATCATACAAGTTGGACATCTCACAACCTTCCCAAAAGGAACCTGAAAATGATCCCAAAAAAAAGGAAAACACATCCAAAACAAAATGAAAATTTGTGGCTTAAAATGTGTTCCTGAATAGCATATTTATGGTAATTTCAAATTGCTATTCAAACATTTACTTTTGCCAAACAGAGTCTTAATTCTTATACCTCTTCAGCAGGAGATACTCCAACTCGACAAATATAATCAATCACCTTAAGTGCATCCGAAACCTTCAACGATGAAGCTAAACACTGA
Organism: Croton setiger; assembly: GCA_948099555.1. NCBI lineage: Eukaryota > Viridiplantae > Streptophyta > Magnoliopsida > Malpighiales > Euphorbiaceae > Croton > Croton setiger. The sequence goes on from CANUEY010132138.1 coordinate 25,490, forward strand.
ACTAAAACAGTATAAACACTCACATCAGGTCTCGACCACTTCCATCTCTCCGCCAGCGGGCCATTTTCACTAACACCTGAAACCACACCACACGACACCGTTTTGAAAACAAAATGCACAATAGAAAGGGGAGAAAAATGTTAGAAACGCGGGAATCGAACCTTGGTCAAAGCTAGAACGCATGGCGTAGAAAACAGATAACGCCAGTTCAGCATTGTTCCGATCAATAGCGGCAGTAATAATGCGGCAACAATCGGAAACACTAACAACACCACTACTAGAATCAGAAATATCAGCGATTATTTCGATGGCTTCGTTGGCATCTTTAGCAGCAGAGACTCGGCTAAGCAATACGTCATCGTTTAACAATAACAGCTCCGGCCGCGACGGAGTAGAGTTATCTTCGCTGAGTGAAGCTCTTGGTTTGAGCAATCTGGAGGAGGAAGAAGAAGACGTATCAGCTAGTAAAAGAGATAAGATAGTGAAATTGGACTTCGGATAGTAAGAATCGGAGAGTTTAGGGAGGTGAAGAGGGTGAGAAAGGCGAGAAAGCCATGGCGAGCCCAAGTTCAGAGTCATGTTTCTATGGAGAGGGAATGAATTCTGTTAATGGCAGAAAGTTTTTCTCTGGTTTTTTCTTCAGTATAGTTAAAGATTAGGAACGAGAGGTTGTTGTTTAGAACTGCCGGGTGATGAGGTTGATGATAATCATTTTCAGCCGTTGAGATGTGGAAAAACATTAAATGACAGATGGAGTTGCGGGGAATCGAACCCCGTGCCTCTCGCATGCGAAGCGAGCGCTCTACCATATGAGCTACAACCCCTTGATGGCAAGGATAATATGTAAAGTTAACTTAATGTTTTCCTTCTGTTCTCTTGGAGCGACACGCATATCACTATTTGAGAACACCTAATATATCTAAAATAAGTAAGTATTTGACTTGATTATCTTCTAAAAAAAATTTACTAAATTCAATAAATAAATTCCTATTGAAATTAAAGAGCAAAATTCATTTCTTTTAAGCGATACTTTTGTGACACTTTGTTAATGGAAGTGCAATGAACTTTATATTTCTATTCTTACTTTCATAATTAATAATAAAACTGTAATATAAACATAATAAACAAGTAATATAAAATAATTATCGTTTCATATTGAGCTAAACATCAATTACAATTAAACGAGTTAGAAGACTTCAAACAAATAAACGAGTTTGCTATAAAAAATAAAGTTGAAGAAACGAGTGCATTTCCAGTATACCCAACCCAATACGAAGTTAATAACAAGATCTTATGCTACCTGAAGAAGCACAAATTGGGTAAAAATTTAGTCAAACCATCCAATGAACCACTGAAAGAGACAAAAAATGTTATTTCTCATATTCCATTATACTTCTATTTCCGACCAGACCAAACCAATCTTTGGGCACCAACAAACTTAAAATGAGGGGACATGAGGAAAAAATGCAACTACCAATTTTCACAAAAGCATCAAACTTTTAATATCCCGTATCATTCTACAATTCCCACCAAAATAAACACCAGGTTGAAAGTTGTTCAATAACCATGCCAAACTGACATAACAAACAATGCTAACTTCCAACAAATAACAATTGCAAGACTGAGATTCCGAGTTTTAGTGAGAAGACCGTGAACTTTGCTTGTTGCAACAAGATATCCTTTTGTTCAATTGTCACTTGAGTAAATCATGAATTTAGTTGCCAAATCGACCTCTTGCCCATGGCACTCTTGGTCGACCCATATTGCCGTTTCTTTGTAGTACGCCATTGTTCCGCCGTGACAAGACTCTCATCCTTTCTTCCTTCATGTTGGCGAACCTTGAATCCAGCGTTTGAGGCCTTGGTTTAGAACCTCTGTCCACTGGCTGCTGCTGTGGCTGCTGCTGTAATGACTGCACATTAGAATTAGAAGAGTTTAATCCCCACCCTCAGTTGTTTTGTACCGTTTGATAGATAGCATGCTATAGATCACCAAGAGTACCGCCACAGTAAGGATTCAATTTCCAGGCTTAAGTGAATAATAATTCAAACCAATCTAGAAGGAATATAAATGCAACTTCAATGGACTTAAGCAAATAATTTATCAAGATCGTATCACAATTGAATATTCCAGATGAATTCCAAGAGATATATGAGATGCAATCATACCTTTGTAGTGAAGCCCCCATTTCCAGTCTTCCTCTGGACAATAGAATCTCCGGTCCTGCATCAAAATAAAAATAAAACATAAAAAATGACTCTAAAACAAACATAATCCAGCACCCAGATTCGAAGACCAGAATAGTATCCCTTCAACATCAGAAAATTTGCTGCCAAGTCAGTTCTACAGCACTAGTATTATATACAATACAAGAGTCTTACCAGCCTGATTTACATTATACCCAACTAACAGAAACACAAACCATTTTAGGAGTCACTTGAATAAAATGAGAAGATGACCAGTTCTCAGCACTTATCAGTTCTTTTAATTCCAAGAAAATATTTTAAATTACAGAAGGTTATCTGTACTTCAAGTCTTGAACCTGGAACGAACTGCTACTAAAAGAAACAGACCACCACCATACAGGCAACATGACTGAAGAACTATGATAACTATGCGCGTTGCATGACTTCAATAAGAACCAGAAGGCTGCAACTCCCAACACTAAGGTTGCAAGAATAGTAGAAACCCCCCAGAGAAGCCACTTAGCTATTAGCAAGAAATATACAATCCGACTCCAAATTATTTTGCCAAATGAAATTACTTGGAGTTCAACTCTACAAAACTATTAAAAATCAATCAACTATGCTCTGAAACACAAAGCTCCTTCCCGTAAAGGCAAACTTCATAACCAATCTTTGTGTCAACTGCTTCACGACACTCACAATCAAGATGACCCAGTCATGTTACCAGCAGATGACAAGCAAATGAAAGATGAAGAGCAATCAAATATCATATGGAGCATTCACTAAAATAATTCCATGTTCCAGAAGTCTACTTAACTCCTGGCAATGAAGGATACTTCATCCCCGCCAGTAATCTTCAGAATTCAGGGAAACCAGTGAAATTTTAGAATAGTGAAAGGGAGAACATGGCATAGATGAAAAAGTGCCATTCTAACCAAGAAATAAACACTACGAATAATCACCACAACTGATTGCAACATGATTCATACCCTTCAGCATAGCAGAAATAGAAAATAATATTGCAATTCTAGAGACAAAGCAAGATTCCAAAAAAGTATTCCATCAACAACCGACTTGACACAGCTGCTAGACAAACACAATAATAAGTTCTATACACCAATGAGAAGCATAGTCCACCACATGCATAAGAGACACATCTCCTTACCACCAGCCTGTACCCTTTTTTTGTGAGTCATAATTCCGAGCATTTCATAAAACAACACCTTGAAATCATTTTACCTCAAGTGAATGAAGTCCATCACCTCCGAAATTAACAAAAGGATTAAGCATCCACTCCCAACCTACCCAAAAATATGGTATCCACTTCTAAACAACCATATCCCTTGAACATGGGTATACATTCACCATTCGTCCTTAATCAACAAACCAGCACTTCAGGAATTATGCTTTAATTAATTTGTACAGATGCCATCAATTAACAGGACTTCAAAATAGGTCATTTCTCTAGTTTCAACAAACCAATCACAAATGTGAAATTCCACAAATCTATGTGACCCTACAACAATATAAACCAGAAGATCACATTGCAGATGTCATCGTAGTTACCTGCAAGAGTCCATCATAGGCCACAACAATTAGATGGGCAACCATCATTGCCACGCTTCAACCAATTGTCTAAAATCGAAGTTGCAAATGGTATAACATAAACTTGAACAGCATCATACCTTGCTTTGTCTGAATTCGCCCCCACATTACGAGCATAAGGCCTATTACGGAAAGGAGCAACTGCAACCTTCCTTGCAGCCTCAGTTGTTAAATGAAATTGATTTCCCTGGAAATTTGACCTTCTTTGAGCTAAAATACCCTGTTCACAACAAAGAGAACGAAAAAGGAGATAAATCCATCACTCATAAAAAACATTTAAAATATTTGCAAAGTTAGCATATGTTGGCAGGTAAATCTTCACACCTGTCGAACTAAGGGTCTTGAGTCCATATAACGCCACACCTTCAAAGCTTTCTCTTGTGCAGCATTACCAAAAACCTTCTGACTTTTATTCTGCAAGAAAAAGAGACTTTCAATATCAATCACACATCAAGAAACTAAAGCAAGATATAAAGAACAAGTTTCTAGCACAAGTTCCACACCGGAGCCCTCCGCTGCTTCTTAGCTTTAGTTGTATTTTTGGACATTTTGATAATTTCATCTAACACAACATAAACACACAATATTGTCAGAAACCAAACAGCACTAAAGAGGCACACAGTGCTCTTAGTCAAAAAATTCAAACAAGCATTACCTAGTGGCATGTCTAACTTCTTCTCTGTATTAGCAATTTCTTCGCGTGTAAGAGGTTTAGTTGCCATCTGATAAAAACTATAAACAGCTCCAACTACATGGAAAAATATAACCATTACATACGGATAAAACAATATGTAGAAAAATATATATTATAGCAACGCGATAAGAAACAAATACTAACACATCGAATGAAGAGAAACCAGAAATCATATGTAAAACATAAACACTCATCGAAACAAATACTACTGTTAGCGCAAGCACTTGAACTTTCTACTAATTACAAATTCGAAACTCAAAAACACTTTTGATTCCTAATCAGCCAAAGCAAAATCAAAATCTATATCAATACCATATCTCAACACTGCTTTGCTTAGAAGCAAGAACTAGCTCGGGCAGAAATCGGAAAACAACTAAAATCATCGAAACTGTCTTCGTCGATCAACCGATAAAAAGAGGCAAAAGGAAATCCACTTTATTCTAGCTTTAGATGGATAACCAGAGAATCAATTAGGTTTTCCAATCTATTGACAAAAAATCCAAAGTACACATGGATACATATATATTATTGAATTTCTACATAATCAAGCACTAGAAAATCAGGAAACTTACAAATTTGAACGAGATTGATGTCGAAGGAGAGATTGAAAACTTCTTAGGGCTTTTCGAAGATTGTTTCGAAGCTACTCGACGGCGAAAAAAGATACTTCCCGGTAAGAAGAATGTCACGGGAATCGGTTGTGTATACGTACTTATATGAAAGGATAAATATCGGCGCGTTTGGTTAATTGTTTTGCTGTAAGCGGGCGATATTCGGCGGATGTGAATGGGGAAATTGTGAACTGTCTCAAATAAATAATGATTTCAAGTCCGCCTGGAAATACCGAAAATTTTGCGTAGCCACAGGTTTTTTTTTTTATTTTTTTTTTTACGCAATAGTTAGTTTATTTTAGTGCAATTATCTGGTGAAGGCAAGTACAGGAAAGATATTATTAGATTATTTCATAATAATATTTTTTTATTATAAATAAATGGATTAAATGGGAGCTTTCTATTTAAAAAAAAAAATGGAAATTAGTTCAGGTTCGCAGTTCCATTCCATGCCTGTTTTCATGCCCTCATATTTTAAAAATAATATCAATTTACAAAATAAATAAATATATGTAAAATAGAATTAATATAAATTAATTGATTGATTGTTGGAGTTAATGACAAAAAAGAGGTTAAACACATTATTGCTAAATTCGAACCTTCGCCAGTTTGTTCTTAGCGAAGCAATATTTGTCACTCACCACAGCAGAACCAATCTTATTCTACCAATTATGATGATGATAATGATTCTTTAACCCCCACCCTCTATTTGTGGGACCTAAAATTACTGAATTAAATTGGAAAACAAATACTATTATCTTCATTAGTTGTTTCCATAGAGCCATTTTTCTGCATTGCTTGTGTAGTTCACCAATTCCTCTGGTTTGAACCACAAGCTAATCTCATCCTTGGCGGTTTCTGGTCCATCACTTCCATGGATGATGTTTCTGCATCGCAAAACAATATAAGCTTCAAATTGCACTACAACTTATCAAATGTAATCTGAGGACCACCTGAAATCAATAAGACTATTATAATTGAATGTCGATCGCTAATGCAGAAACAAACAAACACAAGCATTGGGAATTGCAATTTTCTTATTAAAATCAAGTAAAGTTATGTTCTTTATTGGATTCAAATATAGTACCTGCCCACAACAACGGCTAGGTCGCCTCTGATGGTTCCAGGTTCTGATTTCTGGGGATCTGTGGCTCCAATGAGTTTCCGGCCATATCTAATCACCCCTTCTCCTTCCCAGACCTGCATTAGTTAAATCAGTTTGTGCAACTGAAAATATAGATGCTAGAAATTTCAAGGAGAGGATTTTGGGTTTTCGTACCATCGCAACAACAGGACCGGAGCTAAGAAAGTCGCAGAGACCATTGAAGAAAGGTCTTTCCTTCAAATCATGATAATGCTTCTGGGCAAAGTCCTTTGTAGGAATTACTACCTTAATTGCTACCAACTTGAACCCTTTACGCTCAAACCGAGATATGATCTCTGATATCTGCAACAGAAGGTTACATACATAACATTAGATATGCTAAACAATGCTAATCTACTAGAAACAAATACTCCAAGTAGCAAATACAATAAAGACAGAATGTTTAAATCTAGAGAGGTAAGGATGGTAAAGACCTTTTATGGTAGTGAAACGAAGAAACTATAAAATGTTTTTCTTACCAGTCCTCTCTGCACTCCATCAGGCTTAATTGCAATGAAAGTTTGCTCCAACTGAATATAGAACAAAAGATTGCATAGTTATCTTTTCAAAAAAGAACAAGTCGTAGAAAGAAAAATAACAAAAGAAAATAAATTTAGGTAACGTTAATGAATTCAGAATAAAAAACTTGATCAATGTACCTCAGCAGCATGTGCTTCCTGTTCTTGGAGCATGTAAACTGCAAACATGTTATGTACAAAAGGAAAAGTCAAAAATTATATTTAAGTAAGGAATGGAAAAACCATCCACCAACAGTATCATGCAACAAAAAGAATCCAAATCCGGTGCTATTATAATAATTCTATTCAAGAGATTCACGCACAATTATATGTAAATCTTATTTCTTTATATCGTTTTTATCATTTAGCATAATATCTTGGGAAAAAAATAAGATATTTGGAACCATGGATGTAAACAATCTAGCCTACTCGTGAGTTACTTGAAATTTGGATCAATTAAAGCTTATTCAAGCTCCGATTATTTGCACGCCAATTCCTGAAGCTCAAGACCAAAACCATTTACAGCATGCCAAGCCCAAGCTCCACAATCAGTTTCACTTGCCTCATTTGTATTCCTATCTAGAACCAATGTCAAAAAGGATCCAAAACCCTTTCAAGGATTATTCTCTCACAATTTTATATTGGTGATAAACAATCCGCAAGCAACTTATTACTTAGAAATCTTAATGCATATGCTGTGTGTGACTGAGCAATGAAAAGAAAGAAGACATTAGCATAAATCTGATCAGCTGATAACCAACAATTTTGAAATTCAAAGTGAAATGTGGAGGAGAATTCTTGGGAAAGAATCAAGTCTAAAATCCATCCCATGCCTAAAATTTCCTCCCATTACCCTGCTTAAGTGCAGATTGATTGTTGTAGAAGAGATACCAGATGCCACAATGCTAAAAACTCAAGCAAAGGACAAGGCTCCTCTTCATTTTCCAATCTTAATTACATAAACTATCGTATGTCTTTCTCTAATTACATTATCAAATCATACCTGCTGCAGGAATTGCAAGAACACCAGAAATCCAATGTGCAGAAGCATTTGAAGAAGCGGTTCTTCCAAAAGCAGAAGCTAGTAAAGGCGCCTTTCCACTGAATGAAACTGCTGCAGCAGCAGCAACAGTTCGTCCTCCTACAATAAATTATTATTGATAATTGGATCAAGCAAAAACAACAAATTCTATTTTTAAAACTTCCATCAATACTAAATAGATTCATATTTCTCGAATAGGATATCACAAAATGAAATAATAAAAAAGGAAAATTCAGAAATCTAAATTCAAGAACATTAACAAATTACACCAAAGATTAGCCAGCAACAATCAAAATCCGACAAAAATAAGATTTTTTAAAAAAAAAATAAAGAAATGCAACATAAAATGGAGTTACCAGAGTAAAAACGAGCGCTCTTAGAAGCTGAAAGAAGAGACCTGGCGGCTTTAGAAGCAGATCTGAAAATCTGAGAACTCATGTTTTGTGGTTTTGAAGGAAGAAGAAAAGAAGAACAGAGAGCAAAATGAATAATAAGCTGATGAGTGGAGATGAGAGACAGTAAAAGAGCTGCGGATTAACTATTTATAGTCAGGTCAAAAACTAGGCCGAGATGTAAGTAATCCGTCAAATCTCACTAACGGCTTTCGAGATTTTATTACTTTAGGTAGGTCTTAGGAATTTAAATTATTATTAAATTAAAATATTAATGATTTGAAAAATAATTGCATTTTGTACTTCACAAATAATCAATTTGTACTGTCAGCTTTCAAGTTTTTTAATTTTTAACATTTTTAGTTTTTGATTTTTAATTTTTTAAAAATAACACTTTATAATTTTTAATCATTAAATTCCTACTGAATCGTTAAATTAAGTGTTAGATGACAAATTAAAATGAAGAGAGCAAAATTATTATTTTTTACAATTAGACAAAAAAAAAAATTATCTAAAAATTGAAACATGGGATTCCAAGTATATTATTTTTTGCTATATTTTGAATTTTATTTTTTTTTTTTTTTAAATGAAAGTTCAATGTAGCAATTAGGATTATGCTTGGGTGGTAGGGGACTCAAAACTGGATTTGCATTTGGATCAAACTGGAATTGGAATCTGCAAAAACTGGTATTTCAGAACTAGAATTTAACTTATCAAATATTTTTAAATATATTTCTGGTTTCAGTTCATATGTTGAATTGTTAAAGAACTGAACCAGGAATAAGAACTAGAATCATATATAATTATAAGAGTATTGTTTAAACTACATTGTTCTACTTTTAAAATTCTAAATAAAACCTAAAATACAATAGGGATTATGTAACCTTTCAATTCTTAAACTCTAATCTCGCACTCAAGTCTTTATCTCTCTCCCCAAACCACTTAATTGCATTGCCACTCATTATCATCATGTCGTCTCGCTTGTCCAGCTTTAGTCCAACTACATTTACCTTTCTTCTTTTTTGACAGAGCTGCAACAATGAGGTAATAAATGTTTATTTATTTAAATTTTTAATCTTAATAATAGCACGTTAGCTATGTTAAATAATATAAAGTTATACGAAATTATGAGAAATTTACTTTTAATTAGGATGTCTATATCTAAATAAAAGAATAGGGAGAAACATTCTGTCTTAAAAATATTTCTATTTCTTTAAAAAAAATTATTAAATTATAATTACTAAATTACTATTACTAATTACTTAATTATTTAAATAAGAATTATTAAACTAATTCTAAATAAGAGAACAGGAAAAACATTTTCCTATTCCTTTTAAATAATTAAAACTAAGAATTCGGGAAAAAAAATACCTTATTGCGAGCTAAGGTGTCCATTTCAAGAGAAAGCAATTTTCAGTTTTTTTTTTATTTGCAATTACTATAAACAAAGCTAAAGGGCAAACAATATCCGATATGGGAATATATTTGCCACAAAATATTTTCTTACATGGACAATTATATGTAACACTACGAAGAGGCATTTCAATGACAATGAACAAAATCTTACAAAGTAACATAAAAAATAAAAAATTAAAATAACATCAATGAAGAATATGGTGTATAAGAAGGTCATGTTAAAGTAGAGGTAAAAAAGAACTGCTCAAACTTTATAATTAAACAACTAATTAATAATATCATTAAAAATAATAATATATAAATTATTTATATAAATAATAATATACGTATATATATTACACTTGTATATAGTTCATCAAGAAAACAATTAAAATACACTATATATGTACATAGAGAACATGATGTATATAAAAGTGATAATTAAATAAAAATAAAATTACAATCACAAATTAACGTTTTAAAATACTAATTTTTACTTAAATGATTATAATATTATTATTTTTCTTAAATTAAATTTTAATTTAAAATAATTTTTTTTTTTAAATACGAAAAGTTTTAGTTTTATCTAGAATCAGACCTAGAATTGAAACTGAAAAATAAGAACTGAACCGGAACCCAAAACCAAAAAATGAATCAAGTTCTGATAGAAACCAAATCTGAATCGGAACTGTTCTGTCCTAGTAGACATTACATTCGGTGGCCAAGCGAAGATATATCGGGAGGAGGCAAGACAAATTTTTCTTCAAGATATGGATGTCATATTAAAATATATATAGCTATGTTAAAAGGGATGCTTCCACTTGCACCCTTTAGTTTTAGGTTCTTCCTTCCTTCCCTTTAGTGAATGAAAAGCAAGAAAAAGAAACTTCTCTCCATGGCCAATACTTGACGTAAAAAAGGACGATGACTAGTTATGGCACTTATTCCTTGCCCAATAACTATTACAACCCAACTACCTTTAAATCCTGATTCTCTTGTTTCCTAATAAATATATGCTCTTTAGCTTTCTTCTTCCTTCCCCTTCTTATGGGAATAATTGTTTTACTTCATACACTTTATCAAATGCTAATCCATGTAATTTCGTAAAAAATGTACGAGTTTATATGTATGTTTAATGGTTCATTGTAAATCTGACTAATACTCAGTCACCTGCCTTTGAAGGGCAGGGCTAGCGAACAGAAAGTTCGAGCTTAGAAGATCAAATCCATGATCGAACAGTCCTAATGGTTTTATCAATCAATTCAGATTGTAGGTCAAGTTCTTGAACTAAACATTCCGGTGTCATCCTGTGGAATGCTGCAATTTGAGTGAGTGAATGGTTTGTAAGTAAGAGAACGCCACAAGAACACAGAAAAATGCCAATTGCATTCTGCAGAACTCATTCAGAATAGCTAAAAATATGGAATCCCACCATCAGGACCCATTTCGAACAGATGAATCACACAGAGCTGAGTTATGTAGTTTCTTTCTTCCATCAATTCATTTACAATTGAAATCATAGGTTAGTGGGATATCTGAAACACACTACTGTCATAAAATGATTTGTACAATACCATTCTCTATTGATCTATTGTGTCATTCTATGTAAAAAACAGAATGAATAAGTTAGTGACACCATGTTCTAACATATTTTGCACCTAATCTATGGTTAAGAAACAAATTTCAGCCTATTTACAGGTAAATCTCTGCACATAAATCACGTATCGTTTAAACCATTGGGAGCTTTTGTATCCACACTGGACTCGCATTCATTTCGTAATGCAGCCAACCATGAATCCACCTGAGGAGAAATGAGGAACTATTTGAAGTCTGTTTTATATGTATGGCTTATTAATAATTGAGAAAAAGTAGTACAGTCAATATAAAGTGAAAGGAAAGAGTATTGTTTACTTGTATTTTAGAAGAACTTGAGCATTCATATCGCAGCCCATGACGAGTCAATATTTTAAAGCAATATCTTGTCTCGTCATCTTCTCGTGTAAAGCTTGGCAAAGAACCCACGTCAACAATGTCAGACAGTAGAGTTGAATCCTGGGGGCTTAAATCTGCAAAAAGATTCAATTTTTTATCAGCAAGCCATAAGATGCAGTTCGAAATGAATATGCCAACGAAATCTGTAAATTTCAGGTTCACCAGTAAGAAAAAATCTGGGAGAGGAGGAAAAAGAGGACAAGGGCATCATTAGAGGAAACCACACTGAACAAACCAATTAATTCGGTTTGATTGGTTCGATTTTAAACATTTGTTGCTCAACCCACCTGTACACAACAAATAAAAGAATATACAAGGCCCGTGAAGGACGACAAAGCGAGGAAGCCAATCATCAACATCAGTATCGTCTATTGGAGGAGGTTCACCAGGCAAAGCTGTCCATCTCTGTACAAGGGTAAAAGAAGGAAACCGTAAGATAACTTCAGCATACATTCATGGAAAATAAGACAAGAGAGAAGGAGATATTCAGTACAGTTCGAATGTACAAATAGCTGGAATAGCGAGCAGACCGCAGCATTTCATCAACTTGTTCCAACCTGAAAAACGGAACAGATTTAATTTAAAAGCTCATATGCAAAAAAGAGAGATTTTTTCCCCTGAACTTAAAAAACTATCCCTACACAAAACATGTTTAGGCTATGTTCGAGAACAACCTTTCAAGTAACTTTTCGCGTTTTAACTAATAAAAATCTTAAAACCCTGAAAGTTGTTTTTTGCAATGTTCGATAAAGTGGCTTTTCAGGTAGTTTTTAGTTGTTTTAGCAACTTTTTTGTAAAAACCTACACTCATATTCTCTTTTAGCTTTTAATGTTTTATAAACAACTATTACAAATAGTTAGTTTTGCCGAACACACCCTTTATAATCTTCACCGAGTGTCTGGTTCATAATTTTTGGAGATTCTTTGCTCATATAATATAATCAAAATTATGATTTCCAATTTTATAATTGACAGATTCAACATTTTATCTATGCAAAATCACATATTGGAGTATCAAAAGGAAGAAGAAGGTGTTCTTACTGTGCTTTCAAATGAGCTTCCCTCTCTTCTAACTCAGCAAGTTCTGATCGAAGTGATTCTAATTCTGCTACAGTCAACTCAACCTTCAATACAAATATTTGGGCATCAAAGAGCAGCTACAATATAAAATCAACATAATGAAACACAAAAGGCTATTTAAATGAACCTTTTTCTGACCATCATCACCGGAACCCCATGTCAGCCCCCGAAGACTAAACAGCCTCAACATAGATGCAGCGTTCCTTAGTTTTCTTCCGCTTTTTCGTCCAGACAAGACACTGCTACAGGACCTGTTATAAATCAGAAGAAATGCCTAGTCTGAAATCAGCTCGAACGCCTTAAGCATTCTATTAAGTTTACTCTTACTGAAAGGGGAAAACAAAGAAGTACCCGTTTGAATAATCAACACTTGACTGCGGACTTGATGATGTACTGGTTTCGTGACTGTCCTCACTCGAAATAGGAACTTGAAAATGATCTGGGACAATCTTTAATTTCCCAAAACCATCACCCATGAAGCTAAATATTTTACTTTTAAAAGGGAGAAAACCTTTAAACAGTAAACCGAAAGACAATAAGCAACATGCAATATAGATTATCTAACTTGAGAAAATATGAAACTTTGCACAAGCAAATAAACTATGAATGCTTAATCACCACATAGTTCCCCAGATTGTCGTGATCTAAAATGATATACAGCTTTAGGGTCATATTCCTCAATGACGGGAGCAATCCTCACACAATGTTTGAGACACTGTATTGCAGTGTAATCCTGATTTCATTGCATTAGGGCTTATATAGGATAGCACGAACTCAATCCAGAACACATTAATAGGGGTTTAGTAATCCTAGTAGTATAGCAATTCACTAATAGCAAACATGTGTTCTTTATCAACTAAAGAAACTCCTTTCCAAGAACTCGGCAGCAGACAAAAATGGAAGTTTGATAGGAAGGCAAGGAAGGTTTAATCAGAAGCTCCAAGATTCTGAAGACAGCAAAATCTCAAATTTGAGATAGGGTATTAGGACAACAAAAAAAAAAAAAAGAAATAGAACAAATTATAAAAATTCAATTCACCAATTGTTCAATACATAAAAAACAGCAATGTGTTGCTTCTCATGAATAGAAATCCAAGAACCAGAACTAAACCCTAAACACCCTTTAAGAACTTGTATTCAACTATAAAGGAATACATTCAAAACTAATGAGCTAACCAACTAGTTCTTTCTTTACTGCACTCTCTCCAAAAAAGCCATAGAAATATTAAATCAAGCTAAAAGTTAACAGAGATCACAGAATTGAAAATTCTATTTAAATTCCTGTCATGGAACAGAACCAGAGAGCAAAGAACAAAAACATCAAGATCAAAGACAACAACAAGAACAGATCTTTTCAATCAAATCGAACCCATAATACAAAAAATCATCAAGAACATAGCAAAACTTACATAAGCAAGCAAAAAAAACATAGAAAAAACATGTGGGTTTTGATCTCTGCAAGAAACAGATAAGGAATTTGGCAAGGAAAAGCAAGCAGCTAAGAAGATTAAATTAAAAAAGAAAAGGTTAGTTACTTACCGTATTCGTATTTAGATTAATACTTTATTTTTCTTCTTTTTGTTTAAACAAAAATAACAGAGAAAATAGAAGGGAAGGTAATGGAGGTCTCTGCTTCATCTCACGGAAAGTGGTTTGACCCCATGAAAGTATATATATACACGATGAGACTGGTTGGTAGACTCTGTTAATCCGTTTTCTGTTCTGTTTTCTATTAGGAATTTTCCTATTACGAAAAGACTCTTTTCGCCCTGTAAGCTTTTACTTTTGTCTTTTTATTGCACTAATTATAATTGCTCATTATTACACCATTGGCCAATTTCTAATTGGAAAATGATTCCTTTTGTCCTTTGGATATAAAGAAATTTAAAAGTTAAATTTTTAGATTTTCTTTTTTGAGTTTAAAGAAGGAAAAATTACAATTTTTCTCCATATTTTTACTTAATTTAATTTTGTCTCCATATTTTTTTTTAAAAAAACTTATTTCCTATGTTTTTAAAAAATTATAGTACTTTTTAGTCTTTTACATCATGAAAAGGAGATAAAAATTAATAAATTATATCTTATTTAAAATAAATAATAATGGTTTTTAAGTATATTTTCAAATTTCAGGAAAAAAAAATATAATTCTATTATTTATACTATATTTTAACAATTTTTTGCTTTTAGTTGCATGGCTTGACAGCATTGGTAAGGAAAAGATGGGCAAAATGGACGAGAATTTCTAAATAGTTACAAAACGGTGTAGTTTGTACTTGGCAATATGCAATAACCAACCCAACCAATAGGTGAAAGATAGAATAGAATAGAATTGCATTGTCATCCAACAAAATCCTATTTGTGGCCAAAATTAAAAGATCAGATCTTTCCTACTATTTCTAAATTCCATATAGCTTGCTCTATCTCGTATAAGCTTAGCCATGGCTTCTTCTATAACTCTTCAAGGTGGAAATCTATTAAGATCCCATTTTCTTGGCCAAACCAATCTTCCAAATCGTCCAAATAAATCTTCTTTAATTCCTAAAGAATCATCAAGGTTTAAGCTTAAACCATGCGCAGCAAAATTTGATCTTTTCGAGCTACTGGGAGGCAGAGGACTGTGCAATGGAGAACAAGGTATCCAACAAGAACTAAAGAAAGGGATTGAATCACCCTCTTCTTCGCCCTCCTCATCGGATTCTGCTAATGAAGAAAACTCAGAAAATACAGAAGGGAGTAGTTTGCCTGAAAATGCTTTTGACAAAGAGCTTATGGGTTTAACAGGAGGATTTCCTGGTGGAGAAAAAGGATTACAGAAGTTCATACAAGAAAACCCACCTCCTAAAAACCAATCTTCTGCAAATTTATTGGAGCTTTCAGCTTCAAAAAAGTCCAAACCGCCTGAACTACCATTGCTCATGCCTGGTATGATTGCTATTGTTAGTAATCGAAATAGTCCATATTATATGTACTGCGGCATTGTTCAGAGAATCACTGATGGAAAGGCAGCTGTTTTATTCGAAGGTGGGAATTGGGACCGGTTAATCACTTTCCGGCTAGATGAGCTTGAACGCCGGGAAAAAGGTCCTCCAGGGAAAAACCCCAGGTCAGTTATAATTGAAGAGCTAGTTCAAAAAGAGTAGTAACAATGAAACTAAACTGCTCAAATGTCTGTTTGTATTTTGTTTCTCAGCGATCAACGCTTTTGTTCATATGCAATGTGTATGTTCTCTAGAGTTCCAACTAAGGAGGAAATAAAATCTGTTTTGTAAAGATCAGAAAAACAATATCAAGTAGAAAAAATAACAATAAATTGAACAAAAATAAGTTAATTTCTTATCTCAGTATTTCTCTGTAGCTTAACATAGAGAATAATTGAAGAATTATTCTTTGACAAGTTCCATATGAAGCAAAACTATTAGCGAATGCTCATCGAGTTTCAAAATAATTTAAGTCAGAATTGTTGTAAGAAATAAAGAAAACGAATGATTCTGAGCCTCTTACTGGGAGTTCCATGAGAAAGATTAGATGCAACCACCCAACTGCAGAAGAACAACCAACCAAATAAATTTTAGCAACCAACAATGCATCAAAATGGAGAAAACGAGGAAAGAAAATCTTCATAGATTAAGAGCTGTAAGCTGAATCAGAAAATAAAGACCAGTAGCAGAATAGGCACACAAAGCTAAGCTAAAAAACAGCTTACAGATCAACCGGAATTTTTCTACAGAACAAGTTCATAATAGAAATAATGGACTAATCAAGAGCAAATTTGATAATCAAAACATTTTCCAAAAAGAAAAATTTAATAGAGTTAGTGCAAACTGCAGATAGGAGATTCATAGCGCGTTGACGGGAAAAGACTGCAAAAATCTTAAAATATCAAACTTGTCCATAAGAAATCAATGTGTTGCCATGTATTAACAAAGGAGACAAATGGGAAATGATCAAGAATAAGTTGAGGCATTTACTTCAACTTCGATTCTCATTCTAAATGTGAAAAACAGAAGTGAGGTATCGTCTGATAAGCCATGATACAATGTAATCGCGATGATTACATTGTATGAAACATGAATTAGAAAAGCATACAACATAATCGCGATTACATTTCATTACAGTGTCGAAAACATTGCTCAAGTACATCGCGATCCAATAAAAATGTACTTAAGTTCTTGTTGGATATTGTACTAATTAAACCAATGCTCCACAAAGCTACTCAACATTGCATTTCATTGTCTAAAAAAACATAATTAGCATCCTAGATATACCTCCTTGGTGCTTAATTAAAGAAAAAATTATCATATTTACATGTTTTAATTATCATTTAATTATCAAATTAACGTAAATCTAGCAATAATCAAGGAAGAAAAACAAAAGCTTTTTTTACATACCAATATTGCCTCAATCTCTTCATTGGAAAGAGGCGTCCGTTTAGGTTGAAGAGAAGCTTTCCCTCCAAGAGTCACTGGACCATTTGAACTTGAAAAGAAGGTTATATCAGCTTTTCCACTTGCACTTGCCTCTTCAGTCCCTGCATTCAACCCACGACAGGTCGTTTCAATCCACGGAATGCCGATTAATTAAAACACAATAAACATGTATTAAAAAAACTAATAATAAACATAAACATCTATAACAACATATAAGGCAAACCAATTCAGATTTGAGCATTCAAACACCAAAAGAACGAAAATTTAATCAATTTTAAATCGGAAAGATTTGAGTTTTCAAATCAAAATCAAGCAAGCAAGCAATAATAATAAAAAAAAAATACAAATTAAGAAAAGAAGTTTCGAGAACAAACCAGAAGATTTGAGATTTCTCTTTGGAAACTTGATTCTTGGGATTCTTTTCAACGCCTGAGCTGCTCCTCCACCCATTTTTATTTTTTTTCTGTATTGCTTGAAGAAAGAAGGCGAACCGAAAACAGAGCTTCCGTGCTTTGACGCAAAATGTCTATGTGAGAAGAAGGTGACTAAGTTTGTGTGTTTCTAGATGTATTATAGGTTTAATAATCAGCACCGTTGATTTATTTGACTCGAACTGAATGATCAAAATTATTGCCGGTTTTGATTGAAATGTTTCGTCAAGTTAGGGATGTAATTAGACTTTGCCTAAAAGTTCAATTTGGCTCGGAATTTAGATAATCTGATTCAATTACATCTATTTTTAAGTTAATTAGGGTTGTCTGCTACTACTATATTATTTTTGCCATATTTTATTTAGAGAATATTGTAAATCATATACCTTATCTTTTTATATTATTTCTCTAATTATAAATATGTTTATCCCATTAAATTATAATTTAATATATTTTTTATAATGAGTTACTCTACTAAAAATGAAATTATTTTAGCAGACAAATTTTTAAATATTTTCTCAAATAAAGTTTTCATACAAACTAACATATTACTAAATAATAAAGATATGATAGTATTTTAGTCAAAACTTTATTACTATTAAATAGTTAATTAGTTATTTGAAAAAATAAATTCACTTTGAAAAAGGGATTTAATGTAAAAAAATATATATACTCATTAAATTTTAATAACATTTTCGGATCTTTTATTGGAAAAAATTAAAAAAAACGAATTTGGTACAATTTTTATATAAAATTTGTGCAGTAGTTATACAATAAATGTAATTGACAATACTTATACAATAATGGTAAAAAACAACACAACAATAATTTACAATTTTTTTATGTTTGTATAATATTAACTAAATATTATTTTTTGATATTCGTTCTATAATGAATACATTTTTTAAATTAAAATAAAAAATAGTTATTACTTTCAAATTAAAATAAAAATTGATTTATTTAAAAAAAAAAAAAAAGAACTAGCACTAATGCTATGAAAATAATAATGGGCCTGATCCCATTCTACTATGATTATCTGGGCTCATAATCAGTATTCTTGATCCAAAAACAATCTTAAAAATATAGGGAATATGTAAATCTGGTCTTTTTTTATTTAAAAAAAAGTACACTCAACAAGAATTGAAAAGAAAATATATTCTTATTAAATTTTAAAATTATTTACAGTCATTTTATTAAAAAATAGAAAGAAAAATTCATTCTGCAAAATAAGTCCTGAATTTTTTTTAATACTTATAAAAAAAAGTTTAGCAATTTTACAATAAGTATATAATAGTTATATGTATCTTTTTTTTATTTATATTATTTTTTATTAAATAAGTGTTTATTTTTTCTCTAAACTACCATTTTAATAATTTTTTTGGGAGAATGAGTTCCTTTTTCTAATTATTTTAATTGAATAAATGGTTTAATAATAGTTGAATAAAGTTGAGGTTTTTTTTTTTTTAAAAAAAAAAAAGAGAAAATAAAGGGTTTATTTACAGGAATTTATGTTGGGGTTTAAGGTTATAATACTCTTGTAAAATTACTTAAATATTGAAAATAATCATAATTTTGATTGTAATTTGTAACCATTTTGTAATCTCAGTCATAATATTCAATAGTCAACTCACATCGGCCAATAAATTGAAAATTTTTTATTTCAATTTTCCAAACAAAGGTCATACTATATGATTTCATTAATTTTACTGTTTTTATTATATAAAAGATTTTGAACTAGTTTTTTTATTTTCTTTCGAAATTAAAATGATAGACATAGAAAAATTGTTAATCTGTTTTTAATTTCACTCGTCTAACTATGAGTATCGATTAATTTCAATTTTGGATAGTCTGATAAAAGGACAATCCTTCCAACTCAATGCCATGGTTCGAACTCCGGTTTGGAACCTTAAATTTTTTAGCAATTTATTTATATGAATTTTTTTTAAAAAAAAAAAAAATTGTTCACATTCACCTTAATCAGAAATATGAAATATGGGATATTTTTAAAGTTAAGAGAAAATGAATATTCATGCATTATTTGAATTCAAAAAGGGAAAAAGAAAATTAAGTGTGGATTACATAATAATAGTAATATGTTTGCACGAAAATTATGAGATGCTTCTACTCGTAAATTTCTTGAACAAAGTTTTCAATTTTTCTAGACAATTTTCATGGAAAATGTACATTTATTAATACTAACAAAATAGCATAGAATTATTAAAATTGATAAAATAGCATATTAGTTATTATGTTATGATATTATAAAACGACATTATTTAATAAAATGTAGTTCAATTTTTTAGTTAAGCGAAATTTAAAAACATGCTAACCAAAAATCAAACTGAAAAATTCGGTTAACCAAATTAAAAAATAAAAAATTTCAAAAATTTGATTAACCGAACTGAAATTTTTTCGGTTTTCGATTCGATTTCGGTAAAAACTGAACGCTCCACTTTAGCAAAAAATGTCAAAATTGCTCCTTCCTAATAAAAAAAATTATATAAAAAAAAAAGACACAACATGTGCTGCTATTTTCAGCAGACATTTCGAACTACCAGCGCCGTAGTCTCTGACCACCACCACCAACACGCGCCCTACAGATTGAAAGTTGAATTCCAACCAATTCTAGTACGGTCAGGTTTCGATAGCCGTTGCACACGTTGGTCAAAGTTCGATTAACAATAAAACTTCAAAAACTGCATAATTTTCCGTCATAAGAGTTTCAGTTAAAGAAAATGAAGATGACAATTTTAATAGATTATAATAAGAATAAGTAAAAAAACTTCGATAAACGTACTTTGAAGCTTAAGCCACGGTTTTGATTCATACGTGTGCTTCTCATTGTAATGCTTTTTTAGGTTGGATTTTCAAATCCATTAGTTAGACAATCTAGGTTGACACAAAATTGTAGAAATGTCCTTGCAAAAATAAATTAGTCAAACACTTTATTGAGGATTTTTGAAATTGTAGTGGTTTATTGGTAAATTACAAGTTAATTGGAGATTTATTAAGCTAATTAAACTAGAAAAATTTTGTTCTTGAACAAACCGCGTACAAGTTTATATAATAAATTTCCTTACATCAACACATAAATTGGGAAGTTTTCTTTTCAAAGTGAAGCTCTTGATTTTATATTTGTCAAACTTAAAGTCAGCCTCAAATTGCAAGCCAAACAAAAAATATTATATGTTGTTCACTAGAAAATTGACTCAAATATATATATATATATATATATATATATATATATTTCT
Organism: Croton setiger; assembly: GCA_948099555.1. Taxonomy (NCBI): domain Eukaryota; kingdom Viridiplantae; phylum Streptophyta; class Magnoliopsida; order Malpighiales; family Euphorbiaceae; genus Croton; species Croton setiger. The sequence goes on from CANUEY010132138.1 coordinate 46,258, forward strand.
AACTGTATTTTGGATCTCCAAATTCAAATTTTTCAATTGCATTTTTTTAGACTTTCAGGTGTTCAAATGTTGAAAGTAAATAAATATTATAAATTCTCATGTTAATAATTTTGATTTGGTGTACTCATTTGTCTCGTTTATCACTTGTAATGGAAGTTGGGTTTATACAATTTTAATTTTGATACTTGTGAAAATATATAATATGGTGTGTGTGAAAAATTTTAATTTGGTAATTTAACTTTTTTTTTTTACAGAAAAACTAAAATATTTAAGGATTACAAAATATGGAAATTAAAAAAATAATATTTAAAATAGAGATGAAAATGTTTAAAATATATATTTAATTATCACAATTTAGTTTTAGTTATTCTGATTTATTTTTCATTTACTATGTGATATGAATTTTATAATTATAAATAAGTTTTATTTTATTATATTTAATTTAAATAATCATAATTTGCCAAAAAAAAAATTATAGATTATTAACTACTGACTGACCATTTCAAAGACTGCGTCGTCTTTTTAGGGGTAACCTAATAGTCTATGATAAGTAAATTGACAGCAGAGAAAGAAAGAAACAAATTTTTGTCAAAAAAAAAAAAATTAAAGACTTTTCTTTTTTTTTTCTAAAAAAAATATTATTATATATTCATGCACTTATTATATTGTCAATTAAATTGTTTACTCGATTCGTTAGTACCTCATTTTTTATTTTTAATAAAAAAAAGGTTACACAATTTTTACAAATTAAAAAACAAACTTATATTAATGAAGAAATTTCCCCTCAAATTCAGGGAAGAAAACTTGAAACTGAGTCGTCCATAAACAATCGTTATCACTTTAATAAGTTTCAAGTGGTACACTTATAATTTGATATTGATGTTCTGAATTAAATTATAATTCATAATAATAATATAGTTAATAATAATAATTAGAAAAAATGGTACAAAAATAATAATAATAATAATAATAATAATTTATTTGAGAACATAAATATTTCATTAATTAACTTAGAAAATTTTCAATAATTGATGTGATTATTCGACTTTTGAATCTTTTTTATGGTAATATATAGTCATTATTCAACATTTAAATCTTTTAATACGTTCCTAAGTTCATGTAGTAATATAAAAAATAAATCTATACATCATATTAAACTCACTCATAATAAAAAAAAAAATTGATTAAAGCTAAGATTCAAATTAAAAAAAAAAAAATTGATTAAAGCTAAGATTCAAATAAAAAATAATTGATTAAAGCTAACATAAAAAAAAAAAAAAAAAAACCCTTATGTAATAAATACTATAACCCTACACTTAAAATCCTGCACCAAAATACTGTACCTTCTTCTTCTTCTTCCTCCTCTTCTTCTTCTTATCTCTCAAAATGTTGAGTTCTTTGAACAAATCATTATTTGACGCAATTCTAAATCCCAAAAAACCCAAAAGGGGAAGTAGAAATTTCATTTGCAGAGATGATTTGAGCAAAAACCCATCAAGAAACAAGCCAAAGAAAGGAGATTTTTTGGTTTCTAATAATAATAATAATAATTTTGCTGAGCCACTTCTTTGTAAAGGAAAAGAAGGTGGTGTAATTAGAGTAAAAGTTAAGATGACGAAACAAGAAGCTGCTCGTTTAATGTCAAAGTGTAAGGATAGTGGAATTCTTGGATTTAAAGATGCAGCTCAAGAACTTGAACAAATTCCGGTTAATCGTGTTTCTGTTGTTCCGGTTTCCAGCAGAACTTCCGGCTATGGTTATGGTTGTGGCGGTGGTGTGCTTAAAACTATTCATGAAGAGATTTAAATAGTAAATTAGGATTAGTTATACTAATTAATTTCAAACGTTTACTTTCGTTGACTAAATTACGGCAACATAGGTTAGCTGTTCAAGAGATCTTGCTAAAAGAAACCGAATTGTTTTTGTTGTAACTTGTATATAAATCTTCTGCGTGTGTTTATAAGGAGTATACTATAGGTATATATTAGGTTTTAAGCCCTATAATAATCTCAGGAAAAAATAAATATTTCTTGTACTAAAAAGAAGTTTAAGCAGATATTAATAAACACCAATTTTGGTATATGCAAATCATTAAACTCTTACAAACATAAACTTTAGCTACAAACGTATTAGCAATGCCAATCCTTGCCTTACTCATTAGAGTAACAGAACTTTAAAAAGTAGTCGGTTCTGTTATTGTTGGCTTAAGCCGTTTCATGTATGGATGACAGTGGAACGGATAATTTTAAATACGTGTAAGATTTAAACTAAAGACTTTTAATCTAAAAACTAAAAAATACGTTACTATTACACTTGAACACAATTACTGTTCCTAAGTTAAAAATAATATTATACAATTTTAATTTGATTAATTATTTGTTTTTTTACATGAAACCGTAAAGTTTGAAATTTATAAAGAAGCGGAAGAAAATGAATACTAATTAAAGAAAATAGCTTTATTGTATTATTTGTTGTAATTTGTTAGATTTTTTTTTTTTATGTTTGTAACTTTTTATTTTTATTTATTATTAGACAATTTATATTTTTACTAGACATTATATGTGATAATTTGATTTTCTAAATCAAATTTTTATTATTTTTTATAAATATATTAAGGAAATTAAAAATTTCTAATCAAAGTAATGATCATCTTCGTCTCCTTCTTCTAACTATTGCACATTTCTTCATTGCAGACATCATTAAATGGAGTTTCTCTCAATCAATATCTTCCCACCATAACACAATAAATTTTGTAAAATAAATTAAATGCAGCTCTATCTTGATGCATTTATCACAAATCTGTGACATTTCATGCACATGATGTAATTAATTAATTAATTAATTAATTACTGATAATAATATTGGCTAACTATCAATTTTATTTTGAAATTTCTAGAACATTTCTAAATTTATTAATAAATCAAGTTATTAGTAATTATTTTGGTTTATTACATAATTTCAAACCCATACAAAAATCCAATTTCTTTGTAAGCATTTGTAGAATTTAGAAGAAAATTCAATTTCTCATAAAAATATATTAAAATATTATTATTTTCCCCAATTTCTAGCTATCACAATTCATAATATAATTATTGAATTTAATTAAAGCATAAATCTAAATCAACAATAATAAAATATAATTATTCAATCTAATACAAACATAAATCTAAATTAACAATATATAATCAGTACAAAAAGATTTGGGTAATTAAATCAAAACCCAAATTAAAAAAAAATAGAAAAAAAAAATAATTAATTATTGATTAAGAATTATAATAATCTTTCCATTTCAAGGCCTTCAGGAGTTTCAATAATACTTTCCAAAGAAGGTTTCCAGACTTTTCCTTTAACTCTTTCTTTTTGAATTTCTTGTAAAACGTCTTCAAGCTTTTTTTCTCCATTACTAACCTTTAATTGAAACATTAACCATTCTAGTTCCTCTTTTGAAAGTACTATTTTAACCTTTACTCCACATTTATTACTTCCATTTTTTCCCTTCTCAAATTCTTCCATTTCATAATCCTCTTCTTCTTGTTGCTTCATCATGCTACGTCGTTTCATGCAATTTCCCATAATCTCTTTCAATGTAAAGAAGAAGAAGAAGAAGAAGAAGAAGAAGAAGAAGAAGAAGAAGAAGAAGAAGAAGAAGAAGAAGAAGAAGAAGAAGAAGAAGAAGAAGTGGGGTTTGATGAAGAAGAGGTTGAATTTACTTTTTAATTCTTCAGCTATACTTGTGGAGAAGAGGAAATGGAGGGGTATATATAGGACAATATAGGAATTTTAGAATATTATTAAACATTGATTTTTTTTTTCTTCACGGGATTTGATTTTTCTTGTACTAACTAAGTGACAAAAATTATTTTTGAATTTATTTATATTTTTCTTCAAAAATAAAAAAAAAAAAGAATTTTGCTTATATTTATATGATATTTAATTTATAAAGAAAAAAAATGGAAAACTATAATTTCCCAAATTCTTTTTAATTATATAGTCACCGGCTTATTATGCTGCATGGCTGGCTTTAAGTTGTAGACTTACTTTTAAGCGCTCATATGTGATATTTTTATACGTCGGTTCGAAAATTTTAAATCAATATATATTTTTTCATATTATTCAGCTATTTTATAAAATTATCAATTTTCTTAAATGGAATATAAATTTAAAAAATTTATAATATAATCGCAAATACATCATTATAATCTCATAAGAAAAATATAAAATACATAAAATATTTTGTTTGATGTCATCTTCAAATCTTGACAATATAAATTAATATTTATGGTAAAATAAAAGTCATTTTGTAAATAGGACAAAAATTAATTAATTATAATAACGTTTTCAAATAATTTTTATTTAAAGTAATAATTTAGAAAATGAATATATATATATATATATATATATATATATATATATATATATATATATATATATATATATATATATATATTTTATAGATTGTATAAAATTGATATATTTTGTGTCTCTCACACACAAAAAAAAAAAATAATCAG
>CANUEY010132205.1:0-80687 GCA_948099555.1 Croton setiger
TATATATATATTTATTTATTTATTTATTTATTTATAATGTAATTGCTTTATGTATTATTTGAATCATCAAAGATTACATGTGAAATCAAATTTGGTCAGACAACTTCTCATTCTCATTCTAATAGGTTAGATATATTATCAACAAATTTACTGTCATATAAGAATATTAATTCGCTGAATCAACAAAAAGATTACAATACTGAGCTTAAATATTAGATAATTTTTAATTAAGCAATTAAATGATAATACAAATATAGAGATGAAAGTCTATATTTGATTAGAAATTAAGAATATGAAGTTAAAAATAGAATATGAAAAAAACAAGAGAGTTAGATGAAGCTTTGAGCAATGGAAATCATTGTGACTTCTCTGATGTGGGAAGAGCTATTCAGTATACATTGACTTACACCTCATAGTTTAGAAAGCCTTTCACATTTTCTTCCTTAATTACTTAAATTAGTATGAAATTATGAATAGAACATTCGTCTCTGTATGTTATTGTCATCTTGATTATTATAATCATATATAATTAACATACTAAGTAATATGAAAATGGTTCTTCAGAATAAAAGAATAAATTAAGTAGTTTATTATTATTATAAAAAAATATTATTAGTTGATAAAGTAAGTGTTTAGAATGTGAATTTTATTTAGATGAATGAACCATGTAAGTATTTGGAGGTTATGAGTAATTGGTCAAATCAACATTTATTTTGTTCCTTTTAACTTATTATTAGATAACCTTTTACCTTTAAAAGAAAGTAAGGATTTTTTATTTATTTATTTTTTGCAAAATAGTCCATAAACCTGAAAAATGAAATCAATATAAATCCCTTTCTAATGGACTCTTTTGATGGAAGAATTAAAAGGATAGATAATAATTACTCACTTTTTCCCTCAAAACATATCATAATGTAATATTGAATTAGTCTCAACATAAGTGTGACTAACCACTTCTTTTTTTTTTTTTTTCATTTTTATTCTTAATATTTGATTTTAAAAAAATTCATTTTTATGTTAAATATTCCGCCAGTGCTATAGAATAATAAATATACCACTAAATTATTACATAAGGATGAGCAAATTCAATTCGGTTTAAATTATCAATCTTCCAAGTTTTAACCCTTGAGTCGATTCATTTGACTTAGTGTATTTAACGTATCATATTATTTATATCGTTAGCTTATTTAGATTCAATTCTAGTCCATTTATTTTCTATGTTAAACATGTTAGATTCGTGTGTAATATGGCGTCTCACCACCCCTATGTGAACCACACAAATATATTACTTATCTACAAAATTTCAAAAATCTACTTCAGGACGTAATTGAGTAGTAAAGATTAGATAGAAGAAGAATTTCAATTGCAAAATACCAAGGGCAAGGCTCAAATTGGAAAATAAGTAGTAACAGTAATTTAGAGAGGAGACAAGAATGGAATGGGAGGGTGACGTGGCATTCGTGGAGTGGCTAACTTAAGTTGGTGGGGATGATATAAGACAGAAATAGCTGTCGAATGATGCAGTATTAATCTGAGAATAGGAGTTGCTGATGAAGCATGAACTGGAAGTAAACTCGAAAATCGTGCAAGCCGGCCACCCATTCATTACCAGCAATAGTATCTGATTTCTCCCTGCTTTTTAATCCTTCTATTTTAGATTTTATTCTCCATTTTATTAGGACTGGGGGATTTTGATTCTGGGTTTTTTTTAGGGTCGTGCTTGGCCGGTGCAATTTATTTATTTCATATTATTACAACTAAGAATTAAGTTCTGTACTTTACAGAAAGGTTTATTTTTTGAAAATAAAAAAATACGAGTTCATTAGAAGCTGTCGTTTTCTGACGCGTGGAAAAAGAAACGAAAGAAACGGCGGAATCTAAGGGCTGAGAAGGCATCGGATTATGGCTTAGTTCAAGTAACCTGAGAGAGAGAGAGAGTGAATTACTGACTGTATGGCGTTCTCTTTTGATTATTTTAATATTGAGTGCTGTCGGGAATTTTTCAACTTATAAGTACAAACTATTTTACTTGTGTTTCTGTTTGAGATTTTTTAGCAGATATCATTGCCTTTCTTACATATTTCATTATTCTTAATAATAACTTCGTTGATGATTAAACTTAAATTTCTATTGTTCCCCCATAGGAATGAAATATAATTGATTACCATTCATCTTGAATTCTATTTATGGAAATTTAATATAATTCTCCACTAACAATATTCTTCCTTTCAAGTCTCTGAACTGGACAAATTTGATTAGTTTGATTTGACTCTTCTTCATTTTTTTTTTTCAATTTCAAAGTTATAGTCACTCTAAATATGATTTTCTTAATATAAAAAAAGTCACTGACGGATAACATAACAACATATCAGATAGTTTTTCATGGAAAAATATGCGCTCACAGTGTAGTTGACAATTGAAATTTACACATTCTACACATTCCGTAAAATGTAAAACATAGAATCGAATTGAACTGAGCCACATTGATTTGGTTTGGTTTTCACCGAGTGCATTGACCAAGTTGCATTCATAATATAGAAACATTCCCTACTGATAGAGACAGAATATTTGTTTACGTTGGGCGAAAACTGAAACAAGAGCAATGTCCCTTCTATCCCATATTGTCGGTAAATATTTCCATGTTTGGCTCTCCAAACATGGAAATATATAATTTGTCCATTCATTCTGTAAAATCCAAAATAAAAAAATTCAGTAGTATATAATTTGTAATACAACTTAAGAATACATAAGCAGTAATTCCAGTCAATAACAAGAAAACATTGAGTGAAGTTTTTTTGTGTTGTGTAAATTGGTAGGCATTAGGCAAGTTTTTGAGAGATGAGAAATAGTGGAAATTAAGCAAACCAGTGAGAAACAAAGATTAGGTTGAAGCTGCAACTGAGGAGACAAAGAACGATTTCAATGCTTAATATGTCGGCATTTTTTTATTCTCAGACTCATCTCCACGTTCATGCCGTCCCAATCTTCACATTCTTTATTTTACTCGTTTTCTCATTTTCTAATCTAATTAAAAATATGCATGCTCTCCTTCCATAATTATAACATTAATCACCTCTTAATCATTGCTGTTCGACCCTTTTCTACACTTTTAATTACAATTTATATCATACCATTCAAATATTTTGTTTTTTTAATCTATCATCTTAGTTGTACTTTGCCTGTTCATTGGCCCCGCTTTAGACTCCTGATGATAGCGAGTTTCAGTTACAGAGAATTAAGACTTACATCACCAAGAATTATTAATAATATATTAATCAAGTCAATTCTCACTTACATTCTTTATCCAGATTGGGTATAAATACCTCCTTTTGTCTTTCTTTTCTTTTCAAGCTTCTAACTAATAGCAAAAGAACAAGTATCAGTAGATACAAAACCAAGAGGCTTCTTCTATACTCTCCCTTCCACTACAAGATATGAACATGGAGCCTGTGCCAGCATTCCCTGAAGGAGAATGGGACTTTACCCGAATTTTTGCTGCTGAAGATCATCAGCTTTCTGATTTCACTTCAGAAATGCAGTTTTCTAACTCTAACCCATCAGGATTTTCGTCAAATCCTCAAGCTCATGAGAGTCTTTTTTATTCTTGGGATGCTCTCAATAATCCTTTTATTTGTCAGGATAATACTAATTGTAGCACCAGTAACAGTAGCAGTCCTAGTATTTTACTTCCCTCTCCCACTACTCATCATACTCAATTCTTTTCTGACTCTGACAATATTCCACTCCCAAATGATATTTCTATGTCCATGGATTTTTGTATCATGGATGAGAAAAATTTGGGCTCATTTATTGGTATGTATCCTGGAATTGCTATCACAGAAATGGGGAATGTAAATGAGAATCAGCCACCAGGAATTCATCCTGTTTCACCAAAGGAATTGCCAATGAAAAGAAAATCTAATGTCTCAGAAACACTAATCAATCCATCCAATAACGCGAAGAAAAAGTCTCGGGCAACAAATAATGTGAGCAGATTAATTCAATGTTTTGAGGATGATCAGTTTTTTTTTTTTTTTTGAATGACTTATGTAGGTTTCTGAATTCAGGTACAGAAGAGTAACCGAAATGTAAAAGCAAAGAACAATCAGAAATATAGCAATGCTGACGAGGAGCGAAATGATGGAGGTGATGGACAGGCTTCTAGCAGTTGCAGTTCAGAAGAGGATAATGCCTCTCAGGATTCTAATGATGGTAAAGCTCTGAATTCCACAGGCAAAACAAGAGCTAGTCGCGGATCGGCCACCGATCCCCAGAGCCTTTACGCAAGGGTAAAGTTCTAATCCACTGTAATGTTTTCTGATATCAGAGCTAAATACCATGTACTGGTTATTCACATACTTATCCTTTTGATCAAATTTTGCAGAAAAGAAGAGAAAGAATAAATGAAAGATTGAGAATTTTACAGAATCTTGTTCCAAATGGAACGAAGGTTGATATTAGCACTATGCTGGAAGAGGCAGTAAATTATGTTAAGTTTTTGCAGCTCCAGATCAAGGTAATTAAACTTAAATAAAATTAATTTACCTACATTTCTCAGCAAAAAAGAATACGTTTGCTAATTGTTACTTTTATTTTATAGCTATTGAGCTCGGATGATTTGTGGATGTATGCTCCAATTGCTTACAATGGAATGGACATTGGCCTCAACCAGAAGATCTCCATGCTTTTGTGATATATTAACTGTTATAAGTTTGAATCAATTCATGTTCATTTTTCAAATACAGATGACAAAAATTAATATTTATAAATAGAAATAATTTTCTTGTTTACAGTTATGTCTGATATTCTTCTCGTTATTTTGTATCTATACATAAGAAATTAATATAATTAACAAAGCAAAGCTTTTATGAATAAAATTTGATCATTGATTAAACAAAAGTGTAAGATCATATCTGGTAGCTGTAACGCAATGTAATCATATGATCATTTGAATTTTGTTACGATAAAACAATGATTATCTAAATTAGTACTATGATCAAGACTTGAGAATATTCGAGAGCTTCGACCACCCATTGGATTATTTGCACTGAATCTCTTTAGATCAAAACTAGTTTATGGATTTTGATTCTGTGTTGTAAAATTACATATGACAACAAATTCAACATTTATTTTCGCAATGAACTGAACATAAAAAAGTGGCTGTATGCTTCATGTCAACCCAAACAAGTTATTATTGTTGTTATAACTTGAAGGAGCAAATGCTTAAATTCAAGAAACAAAAGGGTTGAAATAAGTCTTCTTGTTCATGTTTCCTCTGCTACCTTTTCTAAATGCTGACTAGAAGAAGTCTAAGAGCTTTGAACAAAAACCTACAAAGAATGACACTACTTAGTCTTAACCTACATGAGCTTGAAAATTAGCATTTGAGCCAATTCTTTTTTTTTTTGTTAAAGCGCATTAAGTCATTCATCTACTTCTGAGTGAGGGCCTTCAAAAGCACTTGCCTGCACAATAACTGAAAGTTCTCCATAAAACTAATAGACAAGTGCTACATCAAGAATAGTAAGTACTTCTATATAGTACCTTTGAAAACAAAATAGTAAAAAAGATAAAAACATTTTGTGATATGTAATATGCTAGGATGGCCTAAATATGGGTATCGGACACAAATGCTATTAAATTCTGTATCTTGAATGCATAAATTAAGAAGTTTCAATGAAGAATAAGGAAATTTTTAAAACATAATTCAATAGTCCTGCACTATATTACTCAAGAATCATGTTAAATGTTACTTAACAAGTAACTTCCGCAGAAGCAGGAGCAAACTGTTAGTTAGTTACCCAAACCGACTGTGACGACCACCACTACTGTGACTACCAGTTCATCTCATATGGGAGTTAGTTAAATAAGTTTAGCTTCATGATTTTATGCTTAGAAAAAAAAAAAAGGAATTTTTGCTGAATTGAATTGTAGTAGTGATAAAAGGAACTTTTGCCTTTATTATTTGTTTGCTGACCAAAAATTTTTTATATATATACAGTCACTGAATCACCTTGAATATTAATTATCTTAAACATTAAATATTTAATTTTGGCACATATATAGGATGGAGTTGTGGATCCGCGTCTGCATCTTCTGGTCTCAGTTTGCAGTCTATCAGCTTCAAGATTTTTTTCCCTCACAATTCATTATCACATTACTTTTTTGATAAAATTTCATTAACTTGTTAAAAATTTGAACATGATTAGTTAAGTTATATTTTAGAGAATTTGGTCTGCTTACAATGATGATTAGTGGCCCGAGGACTGAAATGATTCGGGACATCTGCTTTTTCTTTTTTTGTTAAATATATAAAATAATAATATAAATAAATTCTATTATTTTTTGATTAAATTTAATTATTTATCTAATTTAATTTACAAACTACCTATATATTTTATTAAAATTTTAAAAAATAAAAGGGCAGGACCATTTTTTGTTACAACGCCACCTATCATTACTCTAACAAATATTACATTTCATGCATGTGTTTAGTGTTATGGAATGTAACGTCTAAAATATGAATGAAAACTTTTGCTGGATGTATAAGAATCCTTATATGGAGTAATGTGGCGGTGTTGCTTTAGTTGTACATCCAAAATTATAAAAATGTCAGAAGATCAAAATATTTTAAAATGTATCAAAAATCTCTAATAAAAATTCACAATTTAAACCCAAGTATATTCAAATTGAAGTTAAGCATTTTAAACTACATCAATTTACGCAAGCAAAAAATTAAACCCATGTGTATTCAAATGAATGTTTATGTAAAATTCATTGGACATTATAACATAAAAATACCAACTATATTAAATAGTTTTGTAATTTAAAACAAAGTTTGATATTTGTGATGCGGTTTATATAATTCGTAATATCGGGGTGTATTAAAATATTAGGTTGAAAAAAATGAAAAATACTAAATTCCACATATTTGTATGTATTTTCATAACTAAAATAAAATTTGAAAATATGAACTCACTAGTAAAATTGTAATCCGATCTTTGCTAACCATTCATAGCTTCGATGTAGCTAATCTAAACACCACTTAAAAGAAAAATTTTCATTGTGGATCTATCTATTAATTTAAGCTTCATAGAGTGGTAACGTTAATTTGTTTTAGAGTTTACACAACTTCAAGAATTGTTGGTAAAACATGCAGTCCAATGGGAGTAACCTAATTCTGAGAGGCTCCTTTTTAGAATTTATTATTCAATTTATCATTTTTCACAAAAATCGGGTACAGTTAGTATAAAACTTTGCAAATTGGTTTATTTTAATCACAAAACTAAATTGTGGGTGTTTTTTCGAAAATTTGTGGGTATTTTAGGTGAAAGGCGCCCAAGGATATTATAGTAACTTCGAACTATACCACTTCGTTCCGGTTCGTAATCGAACCAAAGCGTCGTTTCCAGCCATGGCGTCGTCAGAGCAGCCCCTCAAGAAGCGAAAGCTTTACGAGACTCAGTCGGAACCACCGCCATCGGAGAAACCACCGGAAACCCCAGCTGAGCCACTGAGTACCGTGGCTCCACCACCAACACCACCACCGCTCTCCCAAGAGGAAATTATCGCCAGACGAAGAAATAGAGATGAGATTAAGAGTGTCTACGATATTTACAAGCGCATTAAGTTCTGCGTTTCTCAGAAAGAGGCACGCCATATGCCTGACCTTGAACAAACTTATCTATCCCTTGTTGCTGCTTCAAGAGGTAGGCGGTCTGCATTATTTTTCTTTAAATTTTTCCCTTTTTTGCGTCTGAACTTGGGGAAATTAAGTGTTCTGATGTGTTCTTAACAATTGGTTGAATTATGATTATGTGCGAGCTTGTCATTTCACTTGATTATTGGCAGAAGTTATAATTCTTTTCCATTGCTAAGAAACCTCAATGTGAAGTCTTTGAATTGATGACATTGATATTGAGCGTTGGTGAATTAATTTGCATTTTATACAATATGATTAACTAACTGCCTTCAAACCCAAAATTGAATATGGATTTAGTATAGAATCTTGTGCCTGTTTCTTGATGCATGGTTAGATGCAAGAAGACACCCTGATTACTAGAAGTCTGTAGCTACACTTTGTAAACTACACCCTAATTCCTCTAGTTTACTTGCTTCATGTCACCTGTATTACTGGAGAAAAACAACTCGTGCATAGAGAGTTGTGCTACCCTCAAACCCTTGAAACTGACAATATCCCTACCCTGTAAATGATTGCTTATTTCTAATTGAGATGCCGTGGTCATCTAACATTTCAACTTCATTGAATGGACTTGAATTTCTTTCTGTTTCAATTTAATTTTTTTTTTTAAAAGATGGGAGGGGGCAATGATTCGATCTCTTGGCTTCCTTTGTTTTTTGAGAAGAACTTGGCTACCTTTGAGATGCATACAAGCTATGTTATGCATAGCCAATGAAGTCAATTATAGGACTAGAGTGTTGAATCCTTACTCTTTTATGACCTCTTGCATTTTTGTTTTATATTTAAGATCTGGGTCTAATACATGGATGATTGAGTAGTTGCCTGTGTGGCATAACAACTACCTTTGTTTTTTTTGCCAGCTGCGTTGAAAATTTTTGTGTACTTGCAGAGTCATGTATGCTTATGTGCATGTTACTTGATGTAAAATAGTTGCATGGTCAGTTGTTTTTGTTAACTATGTAAACAGGTTAGTCTATAATATCTTCCAGAATGTCCTTGCAGATCATACATTTTATGTACCAATTTACCAGCTGCTATTTTCCGGATTAGAATGTTGGGTCCACTACATATGGACAAGTATGTCTAATATTGAGAATTTTATTAATGAACCTATAATCTATTCTTTGCTTAAGACGATGTGTGCAACCTTTGTTGTACTAGAACTTCATGTTGATGGGATGGATAGACTCCCCAAGAGGTAACAAAATCTCCATATCCAGGGATATCCTGGGAAGTAAAATTGAACTTTCATATGTGATATGCCAAAAGCTTACGAAAATGGGAAGGTTTGATTGTGGAGGAAGAACAAGAAAGAAATTTAATGACATTTGTGCTGCTAGTTTTGCAGGTTGCACTAGTGTACAACGTATTGTGGCTGATCTTATACCTCGTTATGCATCATACTGTCCAACTGCTCTTGAAGCTGCTACTAAAGTTGTTATCACTATGCATAACTGGAGCATGGAAATAATTAATAAAGGGGAGGATTTTGATGGTGTTGCACTTGAAACTGCTAAAGCCTGCATTTTTGGTTTATCTGATATCTGTCACGCTGCTTCTGTAGTGGCTCCACAGTCTTCTGTAATCCGAGGAATCTGCTCCTCTGTTTTTCAGAGTGTGCTCTCTTTTTTCATGTCCTACTTTCAGGGAAAGGATATCTTTCAGATTGTTGATAGGGAAATATTGAAGATACAGAGTTCTCCTGAGGCCTTCTCTGAGCTAAAGCAAAAGTTTTCTATGGAAGACAGATCTACAATAGTTAAATTATCCAAGCTCCACACACTAACTATGCTTTCGATATTGTTTTCGTGGCCAAAGAATATGCTTGCAGCATGTTTTGAACTCTTCAAATCTGCTTCTCCTGAAGGCATACATGAAGCACAGTGCTTTCTTAGTCAGATGACAAGCAAGCTTGATGGTATTGAAGTTGTGCCTCATCATACAGCATGTGATAGATCAGCTTCATGTAAAAGTAGTAATAAAACAAGTGTCATAGGTGGTGATGTGGCACTGTTATCTGATGGCAACCATGTTTCATCAGATTCTTATCCTGACCCTCAGAACTGCTTGTTGCAAATGGTAATTCTTTACATTTCTCTGTAATTTAACCAGTTCTTTTATTTCTAAATTGTCTTGCTTATTAGCATTAGCTTTCTGTTAAATGATACTTACTTGATTATGTCTTATTCTTTAAAATATGACCTTGAGTAGAGAAGGCTTAGTCATGTTGCCAGTACAGTCTAGTTTGAGATTAAGAGAATGTTAAGCAAAGATCAATTTTCTTCATTGAAATATTGATGTATTTTATCTTGATTAATTTGGTTCTTAGTTATGATATTAATTAATTAATGCTTGAAAAGACATGTCCTCTAGTCTGGGGTTGAAAACAAATTTCAGCTTGAGGAACAAGACAAGATTATCGCATATTCACATTTTGGTTGAGAGCCTGACAAGCAGATTGTCGGAAATTGCTAGTCTCACATTTTATTGTCTTTGTTTAAAACAGATTGCCACATTGCTGCTATGTAGATTAATAAATATGATGAATATGTTCTATTGACATTTCTTTTCATATCGAACGGTTGGTGAATTTGGTTAGCATTCTTTTGGTATTAATGACTACTTAGATATTATGTTGACATGAGTACCTGCTAGTTTAATATAATTCAATTATGACCCCTTGAGTGCATATAGATCTTTCTTGACTTATTTAACTGCAGAGAGCACTGAATTAACTTCCCACCTAGTTGAGTGTTTAACAGATGGATTAATTGACTCAATTATGTGTTGTTCATCTATTCAAGGTAATGCTTACATGGGTGCATATTTTATTGCTTCACTTTTTTTTTTCTTGTACTAAGATTTCCTTTACTCAGGTTCTTGTTAAGAATGCAAAATTAAGAAGCTGGATGTTCTTAAAATATAAGAAAAAGCTTTGTGACATGCCATCTTTTATAGATGCGTCAGAAATTCGAGCTTCTCTAGAAGGGATCTTTGGATCATATGCAGATCTCAGTAAAACCGAAGACAACCAAGTGGAAAGTGATGAGGATGATTCTGATGCCTCAAACTATATTAACCAGCAATGCTCAGTGCCTAGGATCCCTAATCAATATGAAATCTCTGGTCAACTACGCAGTAAAGATGGTGAGTTAAGATCTCATGATAGATCCTGCAATTGTGGTGTTGCTGGCAAATTTTTAGGTCCATATGTAAAAGCATGCAGTAGAACGTTTCTCTTTGAAACTGATTTATACTTGAATGCAGGAACTAGTAATGATAATGGAGGGACAAGGTCCATGGATTTTGAAATGAGTGATGCCACATCCTCTTCACATGGAAGATTTTCCCTGTCCAGAGACTTATCCAATCAACAGATGTTTTCACCTGTATCTAGAACAGCTTTAGAATCTAGGAACAGTTTATTTGAAGGTAGAAACCACAATGTTCACGTTGACAATAATTCAATTTCAAATACAGATTTCAGTTCACCTGTCTCAAGATCTGCAAGTGAAACTAAAAATAATGCTTTTGCTTCTCCTAAACATCATTTGGGGGTAACACATGCTTCAATGCCACCAACTGTTTGGTTCTGTGATGGGGACCCTGCTGCTATGGATATTTTCTCTGCTTCCAAAATACTTTGGTTAGGTTCTTTAGGCCCTGATACATCTGAAGCTCATCTGAGGTTCCAACTTGAGAGGTTTGGTCCTATAGAACAGTTTTTTGTGTTTCCGATGAAAGGGTTTGCCCTAGTGGAGTACAGGAGTCTGATAGATTCCATAAGGGCTCGAGAATATATGCGTTGCCATTTTCCTTGGCAGATAAAGTTCATGGATATAGGATTGGGAACTAGGGGTGCTATGAATGGTGTGGCAGTTGGTTCTAGTTGTCATGTTTATGTTGGAAACATATCTAGTCAGTGGGCTAGGGATGAGATTCTGCATGAATCAAGGAAAGTAATTTACAAGGGCCCGTACATGGTCACTGATCTTGGCAGTGAAGGAGCATTGTTGATGGAGTTTGAAACTCCTGAAGAAGCTACTGCTGTCATGGCACATCTAAGGCAGCATCGAAAGGAGAAAAGTAATCATCTGCCTCCTATTAATGCTGGATCATCTAATGTTGGTTTGCCTCCATTTGATACTGGAAGATCAATGCCAGTCCCTATCCATGCTGACCTAAGAACCAATAATTCTGGAAACATGTGCAAGATGGAATCGCCTCATGCTCAAACTCCAACTGAGAGCCCTGCTGACAGGACAAAGATGTCTCACTTGTCTTCCTTGATTGCATCCTTACGTACAAAGTACAACATTAACCACAACCATAATCATTTCGACAGTAATATAGGTGGAAGCAGCAATATTTCTGCAGCTAGTGATGGAGACCGAGCTCCATCTAGCACACTTTGGATTTGCATTCCAAATGTTAGTTCCCCTATCATTGCAGATGATGATCTAATGGCTGTTTGCAATCTTGCTATTGCTATAGGATCTATAATTAGGTTAATGAGAGTAAACTTGCAAATGGGGTCAGGTTGGATTGTTGACTGCAGCAGTATTGATGCTGCTACCACTGTTTTGAACAATCTTAGAAGTTGTCCTGGAATGTTCTTTCAGATTGAATTCAGGTTTGAGTTCTCTATTCTTTTGACCACGCCACAAATTTTACAAACTATTTCTGGAAAATAGAATTAAGATTGTCATAGTGGCTGTTTGCTTACCTACTGTTTCAATACTTTTTCTGGAGATTTACTACTACGGTTATCTTCCTCTGAAAACAAGTGTATATGAAGTTTTTGGTGTTGTGAATCGCTCTTGTGACAGTTCTCGTTCTGGTACTGGCTTCTGCTTTCTTCTTATACTGATCTCTCTCTCTCTCTCTACACACACAAACACACATACACGCAAACATATATCATACTTTTATTGGTCATAGGTGTTTGGTTCCTTTTACAATCTTGATTGTTGAACTCATGTCGACATGGTTAGTTGTATTGCAACCTTGAAACGCATGGTGGTTGTGGAAAAAGTTTCACAATTGTTTTTTTCCCTTTTTTTGAGGAAGCACAATTCGTTGTTTTCATACACTTTTCAGGGTTAATTTTTTGCATGGGAAAGTAATGTCTTCATTTAGCGCTTGCTAAAGCTTAACCTGACAAAATAATTTTGTTGTCAGTCAACCAGGAAAGAATTATACCATGCCATACTCAACAAAATCTGATGGAAGTCCTATGGAGCTTGTATCTCCCAGAATGAAACACGGGACTGCAGTGCATGCCCCACGTTCATTTGGTGGGGTTGACCCTACACAAGGAGGTAAATTTTAATTTGTAATATTATTCTTATTAACGGGGCAAGGCACACTAAGGCACAAAGGGGTCTTGGAGTACGTGTTCATGTGATGTGTGGGACCCGATATAAATAAATATAAATTAACTTAAATAATGTCAAAAAAAAAAAAAATTGTCAACATAAAATACAACACATACAGTATTAAACCACATCATTTTCAAAATTGAGATACTAAGATATCAAATAGCAAATTTGTGAACTGAACATAATTTAAGATAATTTAAAATATTAATTTTGATTTCAAATAAGATATAATATTATCAGAAATCCAAATATTGAAAACTAACATTGTAAAATAAAACAAAAGCTAATTCAAAACCAAATATAATGCATTTAGAGTTAAAGTTACACACGTCTATTTTGCCAGAAAATATTTCATCATAATTATCAGACAAGAATCTGCAGTCTATTGGTTTAGAGAATAGACAGTCTCAACAGACAAAACACAATCTGCAGATCTAGGGTTTAGAGGAGATTGTTTCTGAAAAAACTTTGGCAGCATAACTCTTTAGAACATTGCAAGTCCAAGGTTTAGATGAGGGTGTAGAATTTGAGAAAGGGAAAAGATATGAACAGATTCTCATACCTAGAAGTTGAATCTGAAATTGTTACAGAATACTTTTAGGGTTCTTCTAATCTTTTTTTTTTTTCCCTCTTTTGCATCGGTAATACACCTTATCTTTCTGTTTGCCTATTCTTCCCTAAGCACTCCTTTTCTGTGCCCAAAAAAGTGGGTGAGGATCAGTGTCTATGCCCTTGCCTCAGAAGCTGCCTGCCTTTTGCTTGTTGACTGTTGAGGCTCTACCATCCGTGCCCTGTCTTAGGGCACTCTTTTAATAATTTATGTTTTATATTGGTCTTATTTCCTTAAAGTTTCCTTGTTTACCTATACTCTTTATTTGTAGGTAGTCATGCTGTATCTGGTTCGACTGAGCAAATGTGGATGTATAAGCAAAATGAAATTGAGCATCATCCTGTCTCCGGAAGTATTCCGAATATGCCAATAGGAACTCAGGTGCGACCTATTCCCCCGCCACAGCAGTTTCAGCCATCTCAATTTGGCAGGCCTGTTTACCATCCTCCAAACAGTTCTTGGGATCCACGAGGTTTTAATCATCATGTTCCATTGAACCCTGTTCCGCCAATGGTAATGCCTACTAGCTTTCATGGTGCCACTGTTGCACCTCCATTTATACCTGCTTCTGTCACTCCTCTAGCGCAGCTAAATCGACCCTCCATGCAGCATTTTAACCAAGTGTACTCCTTACCTGTTCCTCCTCCTTTATCATCTATACCACCTCAGCCTGACATACCTCCTCCACCTCCACTTCCCCCTTTGCCTGTTCTACCACCACCTTTAGCATCTACACTGCCTCAGCCTGAAATAGCCCCCCCATTGCCATCATCTCCCCCTCCTGCTCCTCCTCCGCCTAGTTCGCCTCCTCCACCTCCACCTATTGCAGAATCAACTGACGCGGAAGGTTCTGGAAGATTCAAGCAACATCAGTGGCAGGGAACACTGTGTAAAAGCGGGGTTCATTATTGCTCAGTTCATGCATATAGAGTTGATTCTGATATTTGCAAATATTCAAATCCATTATCTGAACCAGTGGAGTAAGTTCCTGCAATCCCTATTGTTTTTCTTCTTAATGACAGTTTTTCCTATAATCAGGAAAATACCTTGCACTCTTAACTTGTTACTGATGCAGATGGCCGACGAAACTAGATATGACCAAACGCACAGACTTTCGGCATGTCAAATCAACATTTAATGGCACTCCACCACATAAAGTGAGTATAAATAAATATAATTGCCTCTCTCAGTCTCACTGACACAACACACACCTGCAGAGGCATGCACAATGGACATGTTTAGTTTTCATGCTGGGGTTGAGGAACTAACTCGTGTTCCGATTTCTGAGTGTCTTCTCTCCTCCCTATTATGGTTTTAATGGGTTTCAATTCCGGATGCAGAGGGAGGTGTGCCAGTTGATCCCCTCTTCAATTAGTAACCAGAAAGGCGTAAGTAATTTTGTTTGTTTATATTCGTTACTGCTTTTGTTTATATTCATTACATTTTAAACTTTGTTTCTTAGAGATGGAACATTTAGTTCAGTGATTTTTCCCTTTCAGTACTGAGTCTAACCATATGGTCTTTCAGCTTTAGGCCAAGTTAGGAAATAGTTGTCATTCTTGGGCAGCCCAAAAGAAAGTTGCATGCCTTGCCTAATAAAAATTTATCAACAACATAAAATTGTGAATTTATTACCAAAACAATTGAATGTTTGTTGACAGGAAAACTATTATCATTATCATGTTGAAAATTTATATCTTTATATAGTGAATTGCTATACCTGTACCTTCTCCTTCTCAAATCCCGATATTGAAGAGTATTGTTGTTGAGGGTAAAAAACTTACCTGGGAACTACTCATCAAAGTAGCTAAAAAAGAAGTCCATTCTAAATGAAGGGGTTGATCATATCTCCATATGCACTTGCTCATGCTGCCACCTATACTTAGCTAATATCTCCTTCCCCTATATGGTTAGCATGAACATATGAAACAGCTCGCACTAAACTCTTTGTTGTGCAGTTTCAGGATTTCATAACGTACTTGAAGCAAAGGGACTGCGCTGGAGTAATTAAAATCCCAGCTGTGAGATCCATGTGGTCGAGGCTTCTCTTCATACTCCCCTACTCGCATGAAATGTGTTCAATGCTCTCAATTGCACCAGATTCATCCAACTGCCTGATAGCCTTGGTTTTGCCCAAAGAGATGAACTTTGAATGGGTTTGATCAATAGATAGTGGCAAGAGGTCAAGCAGTCGCATGATTGTACAAGATATTTCCAGAGTATTTGCAGTTTTAAACAGTTGCTATTTAGTTACAGTGTCTTGATTCTCTTCGTTTCTTGCATGTGAAATATCACGGGGATGAGACATTTATCACGATTTTTATGTAGATGCGGTTCTCTCTGTTCTAGCATTAGTCTTTCATATATGTATAAAAAAAATTAAAATTTAGCATTGGCTTTTAAATTTGATGAAACTATTTAACGAACAACATTTACATCATTCTAAATTAGTAATATTATTATGACATCCTAATTAATCATTCATTTCTTTCTTTTATTATGAAGCTTTCACTTCAAAATTGTGCAGATGGCCTATCTAAACTAAATTTTTGCTATTATTTAGAACATTTAATTTTCTCCATGAAATGGAATGGATGAAGTAATAATAAAGCCATATGTATTCTATGTGATAGAGGCTGGTAGCAGTATCTCACAAGTCAAAAGACTCGGGCTGGAGCGAGGGAGGAGAGCATATCCTAGGCTCTCTAATTCTCTGTTCGATTCTGTAAATTAGCATTTCATTCTCCTCAAACACTGTCTTTGCAACACTTGGTCCTAGATCATCCAAGGAGTCATCATTTCATCTTCTGCTGAACCAGGGCTATAGTTCTACCAGCAACCATGTCATCTTTAGTGTCAAGAGATTAATTTGGTTCATCATTAACCTTTCTGACGAACCTCCCAAGTCTAGATAAGTAAAGGGGGTTTAGGATTACATCAGACATGGCCAGCTCCATGCCTTCCCCAAATGGGTACCGATCTAGTGTTCAATCCATCTCTGGTCTCATTCCAGATAAGTTCCCCTCCACAAGCTCGTTCTGAATTGACTATGCCATTGGTCTTCAGTTTTAACTCTTCCCAAAATGGGTGTCTTCCAACTGAAAAAATTTCATAACATAAGAATATTCATAAATTGTATAAACAAAGAACAGTTCAGTTATTACGACGGTGAAAGGGCATAAAACCATACAATAACACATCTTCAAGCTTTCCACTAATTTCCCCCTCTATTTGAAAAGCTTAGTTTAGCTAAAAAAGGCACCGTACTGGATTTGCCATGTAATCAGTATTGTGCTTAAATCAACATCATCTATGAGTAGTTAAAAGAGACTCGAAACAATATCTGGCCTAAATTTTCCTCGCCTTCCAACTTTGCGCAGAAGAAGGTTTATGCAGCCCCATTGATGTCACAACAACATAATGAGGTAAAGAAAATATACTGATAAAGAATGGGCTAAGAAAATCCCCTTTTTATGGAGTATTTGAATCACAAGAAAGGTACCTGGTATTAGTTTGATCCTACAGGTATCATCTTTATTGCAGCTCCAATTGGCATGCTCAGGAATCCAAGTAAAACCGTAAAAAACCATTGCTGCCAGCTGAGAGGAGATGTGTTTGCAAATGTGCCCATGAACTGAACAATGATGACTTGGAAAAGAACACTGCAGGCGAATATGGCCATAAACATATAGTTCTTTGTTATTCCTCTAAAGACATTAATCTTTCCCATTTCTCTGGAGTTGATCTCATTGAAAACCTGAAGAAAGAAGCTTGCTCTAGCAAAGTTATTTCAGAAAAAAGATGGCAAAGCTACTAATGGCATTTTGGTCTAATATACAACAAAATAAGTGATCTTCGGTAGATTCAAACTTAAGATAAAATTTACCTGACAAAAGACAAACGAATTAAAAATCAGCGTATTTAATACTAAATCGGAGTCTGCACCAACAAGATGAAAAATTGCTTTTCCTCTTGACCGAATATACCAAAACATCGCAATTTGATACATTGACTGTCCTAGAATATTCCTCCACATTACATTGCTGATGAAGTTCCCTTTTCTTCCAACTGGAGATATATTCATCAGGTCATCATTAGGAGGCTCGCTAACTAATGCAATTGCTCCTAAAGGATCCATAATCAAATTGACCCAGAGAAGTTGAACAGTCGTAAAGGGAGCATTTCCTATGACAAGAGCACACACAATAGGATAAATGCCCATGCTGTCCTAAGGCAATTCCTAGAAAAAATATGAATTGCAATATGTACGACTATAAGGCTGATACCTATCCAAACAGCTGCAGAAAAGTTGACAATCAGGACAGCTACAATGACTGTCAATTGAAACTGAACCAATTTTTGAATGTTTGAATAAATCGAACGGCCCCATTTCACTAGAGTCACAATTGTGGAGAAGTTGTCATCTAGAACTATAACATCAGCACTTTCTTTGGCCACCTGCAAAACAGACATAATTAGACTGAAAGTTTGGGAGCATGATAGTTATTAACCTTAGACTACAGATAAGAAACATGGCTCTCAGTAAACTTTTATGGTGCAATACAGATGAGTCCTGCAACTCAAGGGCACGTGACCAACAGACATGTTTAATGATTATACATCAATAATCACATAGAATTGTGACATGCTGAATATATAAAGAAGTAACTCAACTAGGCGAGATTAATAAAGAGGACCAACCTCAGTTCCAGCAATGCCCATTGCAAGCCCAATGTCTGCTTCACGAAGGACTGGAGCATCATTCGTATCATCACCAGTCATAGCAACAACTTCCCCAAAAGTTGTTCGTAGGTGCTTCAATAGCATATACTTATCCAAGGGTGAACATCGGGCTATTACCTGCAAAATTTAATAGCAAATATTGCTTGCGATACAAGTTCCATACCTTTTAGAGGCAACAGAAAAATGCATTTAATGCTACAATTTAATGATCCCAGGATAATGCAAATGAAAATAAACCAATGCACCTGAATTTTTGGAATAAGTTCTAGCAACTCTTTCTCACCCTTCTCCCGGAATTTTGGTCCTTCAATTGCTACACCTTTATCAGTCAAAATTCCACATTCTCTAACAATAGTCTCTGCAGTCGTTACGTTGTCTCCAGTTACCATACGGACAACTAATCCAGCTGATCTGCAAAATTCAACAGACTCCTTTACACCAGGCCGCACTGGATTTTTAATACCCAATATACCTATGCAAGTGTAACCTTTGAAAGGAATAGATCTCTCATCAGAGAATTTACTTCCAATTTCAAGGTAAGCAAAGCAAAGAGTTTGAAGAGCTTCACTAGCAAATTCATCAATTGCATTCTTCAAATGATTGAGTGATGCTTCATCAAGGGGAACAACCTCACCATCTGTGTTTATACATTTATCACAAGCAGCTAAAACAATATCGGAGGCTCCCTTACAGTGCGCCCGGAAACCTCCATCAGGAAGCTTTATAACTACACCCATTTGTTTCTTTGTAAAGTTGAATGGCTCAACTCTCACAATTTTCACCTTTTCTCTTTCTTCTTGGAAATTTCCTCCAAGTAATAGCCCAAATTCCAAAACAGCAGCTTCAATGGGTGATCCCAGTATCTCAAATTTGTTGTCCCTATCACTAACAATTTCAGCCCCAGTGTTATTAAAATATTGATTCAAGTAAAATTTTCAATACAACATTTGGAATGGTCAATCCAAACTTATGAGCAGTCTTCAAGATACCCACTTCTTTGATTTCGCCACAAATGCATGTTTTTATTACAGTCATATGGTTAGAAGTTAGAGTACCAGTTTTGTCACTACATATAGATGTGGCAGACCCCATGGTCTCACAAGCAGCCAGGTGGCGAACAAGAGCCTTATTGTTCATCTTCTGAATAACAAAAGCAAGACTCAATGTCACAGCCAAAGGAAGACCCTCAGGCACTGCAACCACAACAACTGAAACAGTGACAGCAAAGAATTCCAACATTGCCATGGCATCATCACCAGACCAAATCCAGTGGCTTCCTGCTTGAAGCTTATGCTTAAATAGTCCTTCCACCAGGACACCAAATGTTACAACAGCAAAAAACAAACCTATTTTCCCAAAAACAGTAGCTACTCCATTCAATTTAACCTGTAGAGGTGTTTCATCATTATCTCCTTCACTGAGTGTCATTAGTTTACCCCACTGTGTTCTCATTCCAACAGTAGTTACAAGCATTTTGCACGATCCATCCTGAATTTTGGTACCAGAAAGGAGAAAAGGATTAGTAGCATTCACCTGAACTGGATTGCTCTCTACAGTCAAACCAAATGCATTAATTACCAATGAAAACCCAGAAACGAAAAGTCCATCAGCTCGGACCTGGTCTCCAATGGAAAGATGAACAATGTCACCAGGAACTAAATCATAAACTGAGACCTTTTGCCTCAAGCCATTTCTAGTAGCATGAACTGATATCTTTCTCTTTTCCTTCTCTAAATTTTTGAAATGCATATATTTCATGTAATCATTTGTGGCAGTGACAAGACTAACAAGGAGAATACTTGCCAGAATTCCAAGTCCATAATGGGTATGCTTTGCCTTTCCTTCCATTGCTATGCCAACAATAAGGGACACAAAGGCACAAACGACAAGTATCATAAGTGTCCTATCTTGAAGAGCTTCCCAAACAAACATCCAGAAACCCTGGCTCGGGCTTTCAATGAATGTATTTACTCCATAAATTTTTCTTCTTTTATTGAGTGAATCCTCAGAAATGGAAATGCCACCAACAAAGGAGGTCGAGAGTTTGCTAGCAATGCCCTCAACACCATCATGGATTTTCAGTTTCTTTACATCATGGCCTTCAACAATTGATGCCAGCTCATCAGCACAAATTTTAAAACCAGCAGACTCAACCTCCTCAGGTACAATGTACTCATTAGACAAATTGAAACCTGCATATGATCACGCAATAAAATATTTCTCAATCAAACAGACAACTCTCAATTAACAAAGTAAACTAAAACCTTTTTTAAAAAAATAAAAAAATAAAATAAAATAAAAACTTCAATCATTGTCACCCTTTGCTTCCCGCGCATCTATCAAATTGTTGAATATTTCTTCCTCCTCCAAAAATTCCTCAGGTGAAGCACTTTCGGCTTCATTTTCATCCTCATTTGCCTTAACTGCGGTGAGATTAGGAATAACAGCATCATCATCCGAAAAAAGTACCTGATACAGATATAAGCATGCATTGATTGCATTCAAATCCTACAGCTTCAAAAAAGTACTTTGATAAAATAATAGCAAACAACCTACCTCTGTCCTAAACTCCTTTGGAAATTGGTCTTTGGCATCCCAAAGAATGTCAATTTCATCACGGGAAAGCATCAAAATGTTAGCTCTAACAAATGCTGTATGAAACATAACCCTGAAAATCATCTCCTCATGAACAAGATCTTCATCTAAATGGATACATTCAAGAACCACATCCCCTTGAATGCGGCATCGTATATCTATTTTCACCAGCATACACTCTTCCTGAAATTGAAAGTCAGGAACAATTAACAAACACTCAGCTCATCTGTCATTTTTAATTTACAAAATTCAGACATTACCTGAGTATAGTGCCGAACATGTTTTTTTGCTTTGGAAGTTGAGAACAGAAGCTGAGAAGTTCTATTGGCTGGCTTTGAAGCATCCTGACCATATATACGTATGACTGGCCTACAACCCTTGCCACTGTTGAACAGTGGAATGGACCTAAGTATTAGAAAATCTAAAACCAAGGGGGTATCCGATGGAGGCCACTCAGAACCAAAATTTCTTCTCGAAATGTACTGAAGATATCTTAGTTGAGAAGGTTGCGGATTTACAGGAGACAAAAGGTGGCGAAGTTCTTTAAGAGCTTGTAAGTAGACCATTTCAAGGGTCTTCTGCTCCCCATTATACTGTTTCTGATATAACAAAAGACCTGCAAGCATGAATGCCAGAGCAGGCCACCCACCTCTTTCGCAGTGCATTAACAAAACATTCTGCTGCCCCTCCAAAGACAACCAACTTTCACTAGACCGAAGGAAATGGTGGATCATCTCCAGCGGAAGCACGGGACACCCTTCATATTGACGAGGATAATCCATGACAGTCATGTCATATTGAGATAAAAATATCTGATATTTGACTCCGCCTGTCCCCTTCTCTAAAGTTAAACACCATGAAGGAAGCATCAGGAAAATGATCCTGCAATTGAGCTACAATGCCGCGCAAGTAGACTTTGTACTCATCTTCTTCCAACACGTCAGAGGAGAAGCAACTATCAAATACTGCAATAGAATATAAAGAAAGAAAGATGAAATGAGGCAACCAGTGTATGGGAAGGGAGAATCCAAATAGTAGTTCACTTCAATATCTTTTATATAATAGAGTTATCAAAGAGCCAATTCTAAATTCTTAAGTCTTAGTAAAACGAAAACGCAGAAACTCAACTCAGTTTAGTAATTCATTTTCTGGGTAACTTGGCAACTCCTAAACTAAAATCTTCCAAGTTCCATATCTCTACCAAACAATCAGTGTACTGATAATATAATGAATGAAGAAAAATTACAACTAATAAAAAAATTGTTTCAATTGCATAAAACAAAATGTGATTATCCGGAGACTAGCAAAAAAAGCATTGGATTGTATCGAATCAGCACCAGACTTCAATACCTGTACTTCTAAAAGTTAAATTTCAAAATGTATTCCAAACACCTTATTGAGCTCAGGAAGCAATCACGCAACTCCCAAAGCACATTTGCAAGCAAAAATATATCAGAACGAAACAAAAACCACATTCTACACAGAATTAAAGAGAATTCCCAAAACAAAAAGAAGAAAAGAAGCAAACGGTACCATAGACTCTCTCGGAGAATTCGAGAAGCCGATCTGGCGGCTTCCGGTAAAACAAACGTCTGAAAAGCGCCATCTGATGGTGCTGTTTCTCTTCCGACCGGACCCAAACCGTTTATTTGTAATACCACCAAACGGATCAAAATTAACCTCAAAAATGAGGGGAGATCCCAAATTTGTCCAACTCAATTCACCCAGGCCTCAAACAACCTCAAAATGCACCAATTATCCTTCTATCAGAAATGACGAAAGCTTAAAATCAAAGAATGAACCAGAATTTCCCGAGAAGTTCAAAAGAAGCGCCAATCATGCCCAAACCAAAAGAGGCAAATTCCAATAACAAAAAAGAAACGGACAACAAAAAGCTTGTTATAAATTCGGTAAAATATAAATTGGAAACGCAAGTCAGAGTAAGAAATTGAAGTGAATGTGAGCAGGAGAAAATGCGAAAATTTCCTCAATAATTTAAAAATAATCAGACGTGGGACAGCGGTTATGAAGTGTTAAAATATTTGAAAATATGGAAAATTATAAATTTTTCCGTTGATTTTGATATATTACGTTGTTTTGTAATTTAGGCTCACTAGTCCTGCATTTTACTAAATTAGATCGGTTAATCTTTTTGTGGAGTTAACTATTTCTCTTTTTTTTGAATTAATCCTTAAAATAACCCTAGTGATCAATATATTATCTTAAGAAAAAATAATTCAGCATTGAATTCTAAATATGATCACGATTATAGTTTTATATGAAACTCTTACTAGACAGTAAACACCTACATTAGAAGGAATAGACTCTAAATCAAATTACATTCCGAAATGACAACACAAAACTCACTCATATCTCTAACTTTTGATGAAAGAGCCAAGCAAAAACTTTGAGAATCAATTAAATTGTGCCTGCATCTTGCACATGTCGCAATGCCAACGCTTCAGCCGTAAGTAGAGAAGGAGTACCTTCGTAATAGCCATAATAAGCTCGTAAAAAACGCCCTTCATTTTCCTAAAAAACGGCACCAAAGCCCACCAACCTTGTGCTTGAAAAAATGGCAGCATCAACATGACAAGTCCATGTACCCAGTTCGTAGACTGAGGATTGCCCTGTGCCACTTGCTGTTCCTTTGCATTCTTGAAATCTTGGGAAAATGAAGTAGCAGTAGCACTAACTTCCAAAGGTGACTAATCGTTTTGTTGCCAAATGAATTTGTTCCTAGCATTCCATGAAGCTCATGCAACGAAAGAAAGAAAGGGAAAGCTTCTCTTTATTATTTTGTCTTTTGTACCTGCAAAAATAAATTCTTCCTAAAATAACCCTTATTAGTTTGTGGAAACAGGACAACAAAGAAAGTCTTGCTGCAATTGCAAAAGATACATTGATGGAAAGTGAAACAGGTAATGCAGCTATTTTGGAAGCATTGGTGATCAAGGAAGGACTGCAACAAGCCATCGCAATGGATTTTAATCATATCATCATCAAATCTGGCTCTAAGGAAACGATTCAGATGATTAACCGAGAATCAGAAGGCTCACTTATGGTTGGTGATATTATTGATGAAATCTGGAATTTGACCTCTATAATACAGAGTGTGCGATTCAAATTTGTTAGAAGGGATAGAAATTCAGCTGCTCATCTCTTAGCTAGGAAAAGCGCAGATAGCAGTTTTGTGTGTAATTTGTTGGCACAACTGTGCTTGAACCCCTGTAATGCTCCATTTTATTCTTCTGGAGTTAGATTACTTAAACTTTTAAAATTTGAATCTTTCATCACTTGTTCAAAATCTAACAAAGCTAGAAGAACTCCATCTAGATGGTACTAATATTTCAGCTCAAGGGAAAGATTGCTGTCAAGCTTTATCATCTTCACTACCTAATTTGTTAGAACTGAGCTTGTCCAATCGTTTTCTTTGGGTCCTATTCATGCTTCCCTTGCAAAACTTCCATCTCTTGCAGAAAGGTATTCAATACATATTTCAATTTTAATGTCTTTCCATTTTTGTCCAACAGTTATTCAAAACTAAAACTATAAATTAATTTCAATTAAAATTGAAACAATAGATAAAATATTATTTAACAAAAAAATAAAAAATAAAAAAAAGTAATTATAAAATCTATATATAAAAAAATACCTGAAAAACGGATTGTTCAAAATATGTTAAAAAATTGTGCAACGACAAAGCCAAATGTAAACAAAAATTATTAAAAAATCATTGTTTGTTCAAAACATGTTTAAAAAGAGCATTATGAAAGTTAACTTGGGACTTAGTTGCATCATTTTTGTAAGTTTAGAAACCTAAATGAAATTTTACAAAGGAAGCAAGTTGCACCTTCTTAGTAATAGGGACTAAACTCAAAAAAAAAAAAAAAAAAAAAAAAATCTCAATGAAAAGTACTTGAGAAGTAAAGTCGAAAACTGTCATTATTATTGTCAGAACAGCCCTATAATTGCCACAAATATTTGAAAACCCTTCGGACATCCAAACCCACGGGTCACCAAAAACAACTTCAACCTCCAACAAGTGTATATTGAGTGAAAAAGCTCAGAAAGACGATTTTATTGTTACTGGAGCAATAGAAACTAACGAAAGATATCTAAAAAACTGTCAAAAAAATAAAAAATAAAACTAAGGTCACCAGAAATTCATGAAATGATTTTTATTTCTTATTTTCTAAGAAATAATTACCTTCCTGAAAATTATACTTTCCGATATTTAACTTCCCATAAGATAGTACATTCATCGTTTTTGGTTGTTTCCTTAATTAAACCAAAAGTGAACCTAATAAGTTGGTTCGGTAAATATGTCTTGACCAAATTATGTATTGCTATGCGATCGAGGCACAAGTCAATAAACTCCGGGGCCGGAACGAGGGAGGAGGAGAAGAGGCTTAACTTAACTGCGTCTGCGTTACCTTGGAGCTAACCACACAGAGCTCACACTCGTTTCTCATTTCTGGATTCTGAACTCTTAAAACGGTTAACATGTCAGGCCGTAACTCCCATAACTACGACAACAGGTCTCAACATGATCGGAACAACAGAAATTTCCCTAAAAACCAAAAGAAATTTGTTCCTAAAAACCCAAACCCCAATCCTAATCCTACGCTCTCTAATTCCCTCAGAGAATCGCTCGCAAAAGAATCACAGGTTGCTGCACCTACATCGACCGCCAAAGTTGCCGCAGCCTCATCCAGTAGGGTCCGGATGGGTGATAACGGAAACTGGGTGTCCAGCAGTGCAATAGCTGGCAATTTCGTTAACTACTTGCCGCAGGATGAGGCAGTTGCTTCTGGGCATACTGCCGAGGAAGGAGGATTGGATCCACTGGAATCGCAGAGAGTTGTGGATCTTTTAAACAGAGAGCTATCTCGGTTGCTCAAGTTGAGCCCCAGAGAATTCTGGAGAGAAGGTATTGGTTAACTTGTATTCTCTTATTCACCTTTTTCCCCCCTCTAAGCTGGGTATAATTGACTGGTTGCTGTACTGGCTTTTGGAGTTCTAAATTGTTTTTACATTGATAGTATGTAATGAAGTGCTTAAAGAACTAAAAATAGATTGGAGGATTCAAACCTTGCATTGTAACTAACTGTAAAAACAATGCAATTTTTGCTGCCCATGGCTGCTTAGTGTAGCTATATGATTCACAATCTTGGTCTAAGCAATCTATTTTAGCTAAATGATTTAGGTCATGTTCAGTACATAGAATGCAATAGCAATCACCCAATTCATCATCCCCTTTTTCACAGAGTAAATAAAAAAGAAAAGGAATAGTATCAAGAGGGTCTAGGAAGAGAACACACCAGGGATTTTTTTTCTCTCCATAGTTATATGCCCCCCTCAGTTTGATCTTTTAATTCCTCCTGTTGCACCAAATATATAAATAGAATTCATTCTATCCTATTTCGTGTTTCATTATTTTTCGATTCCGTTCCATGTTCCAAATGCTGCCTGTTGGTATTTGGGCCTTTACCATTATTTTAAATGCATCAAACTTATTTATTTGTTGTTTTCTCATTCTTATTATTATTGCTATTGTAGTTTCTCTATGATTTAATTAGAGTCTCCAGGTGCAAACCATTTTTTTTAGAATATATCTCTCTGACACGTATCCATATAACTCAGTGGCTAGGGACAGTTCCTTGCATGAGTTTCTGGACAGCTTCCTAAAATTTAGAAGTAGATGGTACGACTTCCCACATCGTGGAGCTAAGGGCGTCATTGCAGGTGTCATTGTTGGAGAGCTTGAGTTATGTCGTCGTGTTTTCATGGTATTGTATCGCATGTAGGTTCCGATGCTCAATGTGTTGCTTATATGTCACTTCATTCAGATTTGTCTATTTATAAAATTGATTTTGCTGCTGTGTTGTTGCAGATCTTCCAACAGGGATCCAGGTGCACGAGCTGCTGATACCCTTAGTTCAAGAGATCATTCAGGTGGGTTGTCTTACTCTGTAGCTATAATGTGTAAGCATTTTGTGCAGAAAGTGAAGGAATCCACCCAAGTTTTTCTATTTACAAATATTCACAAGAAGAAGAAATAGATATTCAAAAAGGTACACCCATGAGGGTGTTGCAACAAAAAGCATCAATTGGAAGCATAGGCCAGCTAGGATTCAACCATCAATTTTTATTCTGGTACTTGCT
The DNA here is from genome assembly GCA_948099555.1 of Croton setiger. Taxonomy (NCBI): domain Eukaryota; kingdom Viridiplantae; phylum Streptophyta; class Magnoliopsida; order Malpighiales; family Euphorbiaceae; genus Croton; species Croton setiger. The sequence goes on from CANUEY010132205.1 coordinate 27,200, forward strand.
GTACCAGTTGTAGTATCTTGCATTGCGCATTTTGTTTACTAATTCTACATGTAGTTCTCTTGCAGGAGAAAAGGTTGCTTGACTTGCCTAAATTATTAGATATATGTGCCATTTACGGTCATGAGAATGAAGAATTAACACAGCTGCTGGTATGCTCAACCATCACTTGGTTATTCATTAGATGTTTTATTCGGTTCAGTGTACTATTACTGAGTCTTAATGCATGCTGTAATTGATTTCAGGATATCTTCTACAACTTATTGAATTTTAATCTTCATTATCTCTCACACAGCACATCCAATTTTATTCATCTCCAGGTTGAGAATGCTTTGCAAGCGCAGCCTGAGATCCATGATGATTTAACTGCTGTGATGTCTCATTTTCTGGGGATTGTTCACACAATGTATGAGCGTTGTGTCTCATCTTTGGAGGTAATTTTTTTTTATACATGCATATTCTTTCTTCCTCATTAATAATCCATAGAATTGCAGCCACTGTATGTTGAATTTCACCAGATGTGTCATTATTGCATCTCATGTATTGTTAAAAAGATGTAGCCACATTTTCTTAATCAAAAAAATTCTCAAGACAGATTTTGGACGATATCATAATAGGGCACTGTTTAATTTTGATTAATTTTATTTTCTACTTAGGATCCGCAGTTACTTTTAGTTCTATTAACTGAACTAGTCTATTATAGTTTGGATGTATTCTCACTTGTTTCTTTGTAACTAGCAATGGATAGTAATGGATCTTTCATTTGTTGCTCCCCCTGCAATAATATTTCTCTGCTTTACCCATTGAATTTCCCCTTTTAATTATCTTCTGTATCTCTATTGGTCTCTTATGGCATAATTTGTATCTTTGCTTTTCTCGCTTTATTTATCAAAAGGATAGTATGTTGTGTTACTTGTTGGGGGAAGAAAAGAAATAAGATACTCAAAGCTTTGGGCTGTAGTTGATGAATACTAGGTTTATGGAAAATTTAAACTCACCTCTTCCTTTTCTTTGTTTTTTGTTTTTCTTCATATTAAAATGAACAGCATCAATATTCATTTTTATGCTACTGATGCAAAACTTTTCTTCATAACCTTTTATAGGTCTTATTTGCCTCTGGAAGCCATGAAGACCTTGGATCCAGTTCTCTTCATTATGATTTCTTGGATGTGAGTTGATCTCTATTGTTTCTATTGTAATTTTTGGAGCATCATTTTTTTCCACTGCTCATCCATGTCTTTTTATTGTTTAATCGTATCTATCTATGTAGTTTAAGACCTCTTATGTCCTCTTTGCAGGTGATGGACTTTATAAATGATGCAGTTGTTTCCATGGATGCTTTTGTTAATGCATATAAACCAGCAGCTGTATTCTTTTCATGCCCAATAGAAATGAGGTACCTTGCTTGATTCTGGATTTTTCATTTTATATTACTGGTGAAGCTGTAAAGTGTTCTGTGTTGTTCATTTGTGAATTTGAGTTATTTTATGCTGTGATAATTTATGTTGTTGTCGTGGAAAAATCAAAATTACTGGGTTAGTCCTCAATCTAGACGAAGAAGATGACTTAAATTTCAAAATGGTCCCGGAGTTTAAGTTTATTTTTGTTTAATTGCATCAAAACGACATTATTTTGATTTTTTTGGTGTCTCATGCGCCTAACGTTAGTTTGAACTCCACTCTTAGTTTTCTCATGGACGGAGCGTGTGGCTGTAGCCATTTTATGTAGTAGATGGTCTTAAAAGAACCACTAGTGTACAAAGGGACCTAAAGTTCAAATCACTTTAGTATACGGGGGAAAAATTGTTATTGGCCATCATTCTGTATGCAATCCATAATAGTACCACTAGATCTATCTTTGCGTCGTTTTTTAATTTCAGAAATATTTTCCAAAATTTAGATCTGTTTTCTGTCATGTTTGCAGTTATGGGAATGAGGAATTGTTGATCATGCTTGCACGATTGCATGATACTCTACTTCCATCCTTGCGTCGTGGGTTCGGAATCATCTTGACAGGAGGAGATGATGGAATGATATCAAACATTGCTGTTAGTTTAAAGATGTTGTCCTGTAGAATTTTCAAGTTGGGCTGGAAATTATTAGACTTTTGCTATTTAAGCAATGAAATGTTTACAGATGGCATTCTCACTCCAGTTGTAACAAAAATGTTTCCAGCAAAGGTAGAGGAACCCGTTATTAGAGCAGATATACTGATTCAAACGTTTAGAGAGATAAGTGGAGTTCTGTTATACACCCAGGAGAACCAGAACAGGGATACATTTCTTCAGAATATTGATAAAAATTACCATTTAATGAGCAGACTGCAACGCTTACAAAATACTGGTGAGTGCCCTTAATACAAAGTTTATGACATGTAATCATGTGCAATGAAAAATAGGTTTGATGACTTCTAGGAGTTAAGTTAATGGGTGGTACCTATGCACTTGCCCAGCTAGCTTTTTGTAAGGGTTATGGGATGTCATTATTATAACCTTCCCCTTAGGGGTAACATAAATGGGGATTACGGGAAGGTCTGGTTCCATGTCATTACTGCTGATGATCCTACTTGCATATCACATAGGGATGAGTCATGCCTAGAATGGTATTGCCCCATATTTCAAGGTGCCTTAGGATTACCATATTTGTTTTTCTGATGACCAAGATGCACTTTGTACCATATGCAACTAAATCTTGTTTTTATTTCAGAGGTGTGTTGCTATTGATGAGTACACATGATAATTCCCCATCCAACCACAATGCACAGAGTATGAAGGATGATATTCAACATTGAAAAAGCCCGATTGATAGATTGCTTAATCATTATGCATTGTCCTTGATTCTTTTATTTTATTTTTATTTTTTTGAGATTGAGACCTTTTAATTGATCTGTGGAAGAGTAAATAGAGCAACTGTTATCACCCTTTATCTTGGTTTAACATCAAAGTGTACAAAGAACTTTGAATGATCTTTAAGGCTACCTAGTAATGCCATGAAAATTGTAGCGAGTGATGCTTATTATTTAATCTGTATCCTCCAGGATGGATATTCATGGATGATGAACAGTTACACTTTTTATCGGGAATAATGACATCTTCTATAAAAGGCACTTTCAAGGAGCAAATGACTATGCCAACTGCTGTTCAAAGAAACAAAGTTGACATGGATGAAGATGCAGCTGTCAAGGAGTCCAGAATAATTCAAATAAAGGACCTGTTCCCCGATTATGGTAAAGGATACTTAGCTGCCTGTCTTGAAGTTTATAACCAGGATCCAGAAGAAGTCATTCAAAGGATTCTAGAAGGGACTCTCCATGAAGATCTTAAATCCTTGGATCCATCACTTGAGACACTGCCAATGGCTAAGTCAGCTTCAACCATTAGTAAGGACAAAGGGAAGGGAAAATTAGTTGAATCTATACCAGCCCCCTCAGCAACTCTAGTTCAACCTACCAATACTGCAGTGGCTGGAGGGAGGCAATCCAAGAGCCCGTCTGTTTCATCGTCATCTACACTTGGGAGGTTTGTTAGAAAGACTAATGAGGAACCAAATTATTCTCTTGATGCTAAAGATGACGTGGATGCTGCTAGAACTATAGCCCTGGTTCAGCAGTACGAGTATGAAGATGAATATGACGACTCCTTCGATGATCTAGGACTGAGTGTTGCAGAGACAGGGTTTGAGGAAAACGAAATGCTAAGTGACAAAATCAGCAGTAAAATGGGGATATCTTCAAGCTCTGAAATCGAACACCCAGCCCATGCTGCTTCAAATACGAAATGGGGATCCAGGAAACAGCCGCAATATTATGTCAAGGATGGAAAGAATTATAGTTATAAGGTTGCAGGTTCAGTTGCAGTTGCAAATTATAATGAAGCTTCACTCGTTAGCCAAGCACAAGGTGAACTAATTTACGGTCTTGGACGTGGTGGTAATGTTCCCACGGGTGCATCGAAGAAGTTGTCAGAGTATGAAGAGCAGGAAACACAGAAGGAATCCGATGAACCTGAGGTAGAAGGCGGGAGGAATACCAGGAATCTAAGGGGAAGAGGTCGGAGGGGAGGACAACGAGGTGGTGGAAGACTGAAGGATTCCCATGAAGAGCAAGATAACCAATCTAATGATTCTGAAATGGGAGGGAGAGGAAATGCAGGAAATTTCAGGGGCAGGGGAAGAAGAGGAAGAGGGGGAGGTAATAATTACAGGAAGGACCGGGCAATGAGTAAGCATTTCTCTGGAGTGTCTGGCTTTTAGGTTATAATTTCATGGAAAATAGCAATATAGCTTGGGATACCAAGACAACTGTATAGTTTATAGTAACCGTCACAGTACCCTAAGCAGTGATTTTGGATCATTTATGAGATTCTATAGAAGGTTCAGTCAGCAAAAGCATAGGACAGGTGGTCGCTAGTTTGGTATATTGCTGCAAATTTTTGCAGCCCTGCGTGGTCGTGGTTGAGGAGACTTTGGCATTGGAAGTTTGAATTGGTCTTAAAAACCATACCTTGAAGAACGTCCTTATCATATAATTATTATTTAAGTTCCTAAATTTTGAGATAATTATTTTCAGTTGCTTGACTTATGAAATTAGTGCACATTTTATTTTTTGTCTTTCGAAACCTTTATTTATTTATATTGCCCTTAAAAACTTATCTTCAAAATAATTGTTCGGCCCTTCATTTAATGGTTTTTTTAATTCAAATATTAAAAATTACTATGAATAGTTATTTATTTTTACAACATAAACTTAAACAATTAGCATAAAAATTACGATGGAATAGTAAGAATAAAACATAGAAATAGAAATGTAAATGATGAATATAATTTTAGAATTTGGTCCCCAAAAGGTTTGTATTTTGTACGTCGAGGAGTTTTTGTTAAGCTTGATGAACTTATTTTCCAAATGTTCCATCTGCCTTCCTTAGCTACGGCTAGGGTAGCTAAAAACAGGTACTAACCGTTATAACTATTGATTTGAAACCGTTAAAAATCAGAACCGTGACAATACAGTTCGATACTAGTTCCTAAAAAAAGTAGAACCGTAATCATTTTAGAACCGCAACCGAACCGTTACCTTTTTAAATTACGGAGCAGGAACCGGCAGTTAGAATATTAGAACTGCCTGTTCTAAACGGGTTTGAAATATCAGCAGAAACGACAATTCTAATGGCTAGAACCGACGGTTCCACTCGGTTCTAGCAATTAATATCGGTTAATTGGGTCCAAATTTTGACAAAAATACTACTTTCAACAACAAAAAAAGTCATAAATGGCTAATTTTAGGGGTATTTTATGGAATTCAATATTTATGGGCATCTATAACTGGAGATAAGATTTCTTCAAATCATACAACTCTTTTCTTTTTAATTTCTACTACTACTACTATCATAATTATAATTTCTAAATTTTTTTTCTACCCTCTCACTTAAATATTAATTTTCAAAGTTATTCAATTTTTTCAAATTTGTGTTATTCAATATTTTATCATCCTCTCACTTAAATAATCTTCAAGTTCTATTTTTTTTTCATCCTCTCACGTAAATCTCAATTTTCAGTTTTCTAAAACAATGTAAGGTGACCGAAAAATTATTAGTTCTTCAAGAAGAGTAAAGAAAAAAGCAATTCAAGCTATCTCTTCAAATCCATTAACCAAGATTTACAACAGAATATTCTTATTTTGTTGGAGAATGAGCCAAAATTTTGACTCAAAAAATCTAAGGAGAATTTGAAACCCAAGAGTCGGATTTAAATCCAACTCAAAAAGTAATAATTCACACAAAAAAAGTTAATTCCGATAAATTGCAAATACAAATTTCCGGTTATTCTTCTAATACTTATTCTTTATTTAAATATTCCGAACAAAAGAAGAAAAAAAATTGAATTAGCTAAAACGGTGTGCATTGAGCATTTATCATTTAGTTTTGGCGAAAATTTGGATTTTAATAATTATTGTCAAAATGCTTTAAATTCATGTTATAAAAGAGTTCCACGAAATATCTTGAAAAAAAATATATTTTTACCATGTATAAGGAAACTAAAAAATCACTTATTGAAATTTTTAAAAATTTAAATTGTCATTTATCAATTTGTGCTGATATTTGGAGTGATTATTAGCAAATGCATTCTTATATGGACATTACATGTCATTGAATTAATGATGATTGCAATATTCAAAAAAATTAATTGCATTTTTTTTTTTTTATGATAGACATACAGGTTTTATAGAATGATTTATTTAATTTTAAATGAGTATAAATTGAATAAAAAAAATTCTATTGATTTTGATAATACATCGGCTAATAATGCATCAAATGTTCAACTTAAAGAGCTCCGTGAACCTAATATTGGTGACAAATTTTTCTCATATTTTGAATTTGTATGTGCAAAATGGTCTCACTTATGTTGATTTGCATATTACTCCTATAAGAAATGTTTTAAAATATTTATGGGGCATCTTTGAAAGAGTGGATTAAATTTTACAAAAGTAACTACTGCCAACACGTTTTCTAAGAGGTGTCCCAACCTGTTGAAATTCGACATTTAATTTTCTAAATGAGTCTTTTTCATATAGATAATTATTATGTAATTTTTCTGAAATTTTAAATGTTCTACAAATTACTTTATATCTACAAAGTTAGGATATATGTGGAAATTTTTTTTGAACTTTTAAGAGTTTTTAATGAGGCTACATATACTTTTAGTGGGATTTATTATTCCACGGTAAATTTATTTTTACCCACTTATTTTAATATTGTTTGTCAAATAAAAGATTTTGAAAATGATATCATTTTAAAAGATTGTGTTTTTAGAATGAAAGACAAAAGATTTCTTATTATAAAGATATTCTAACTCTTTTTTCTTGTTACAATTATTTTATAAATTTGATTTTATATATGAAATATTGCAATAATATTATGATATGTTAGATGTTGATATTAAAAAAAGTGTCAATATTAAGCAAGTTATGAATGAAACTAAAAATTATGTTATACAATTATTTAATAAATTTGCAACCATAGTACTAAGTGATGTTGGCGATCATCCAAATCAATGAAAGCATTTGACCGATAGATGCCGCATTAATTACTGAATTTGATCATTATTTAACTATTGCTTTCGAGTTTAATGAAATTATTATTGGTTCAAAATTTCCGATTTTAGATTGGTGAAGTTGACACACCAATACTTTTCCAACTGTAGCACTTATTGCAAAACAAATTTTAGCATCACATGTGTATAGTGTATTGTAGTGGTGGAACAAGTTTTTAGTGTCAAAGGAAATATACTTGATAAAACTCAATTTACAGTGCATCGACGGATTGGACTAGAGATAAATTAAGAGCACAAGAAATTCACAAATTAATGACAAACTTAGAGGTGGGTGGTTGAATTTGTTGGACAGGAGGGGAGTTTTGCTTATTAAGTATGCATAATGTAATATGTATTATATTAAAATTTTTTAATAAAATAATGAGTGATTTTATATTTTTCCATTTTTTTTAAATGTGATATCAATTTTTTTTTCAATTACTTTACAATGTTTGAAATTCAAAAAGTTACATTCCACACTATATTAAAATTGTATTATAACCATTGGTTTTAATCGTTTAAATAACCAATTAGACAACTAAAAACAGTTTGTCCGTAAACATTTGTTTACGGTTCTAAAACCTAAAAAACCGTTAGTCGACAGTTCAATTAAAATTCCACTAAAATTGATTAATCAGTTCCAAAAATCGAAACCAATTGTTTTAAAAACATGGCCATCCCTTCCCAATATGCGGACTCTTTTTAAAAATTTTTTCATTTTATTTTAGAAAATTAAATAAAACGGATGTCCAAATATGCTGACTCTTTTTTTAAAATTTTTTGATTTTTAAATTTTTTGATTTTATTTTAGAGATAGTCTGCATACTATTTTAAAAATATTACATAAAATAATTAGAACCACTATAACTATTAAACTAATGTTTTTAATTATTTTGTGATATTTTTAATACAGTATCAAATCTGCAAATTATGACTATACAGACAATCTCTTATATAATTAAAAAAAAATCAAAATAAAAAAAAAATACAAAAGAAGTCGCACATAGGACGTTTGTATGCAACCATCACCTATATATAATATATAGTAACAAACAGCAACTCCATATTTGATCTTTTATGGTATCGAAAGCAGCCAATAGAATAGAATGATAAATGCAGCATTCCCATTGGTACATATAATCAAGTCAGCAACCCTAACGAATCATAGCCAGTCTAATGCACAGCTTGGAACTCGTCCACATTACAAGAATGAAATCCTAAACCCGCCCCAATCTAAGATTATTCCCTGTCCTACTATGGGTTCTGGGGCAACTCACGCCTCTTCTCCATTATTGACTGCAAAATGCCCCACATTTTTATCCTGTACAATTGGAAGAATAGAAGATCAGCCAACTGTACAATATCCATCTTTCTAACTAATATCAATTTCATCAAACCATCAAAAGCAAAAGTTTCAACTACTATACATCAGAACTCTCGAGTTTATTATCTAATTCAAGAGAGTAATGAGGGCAAACTACAATGGAGTATACCAACCTTAGCTAACATTCGCTGCTTGTTCAAAAACTGCGTCCTAGCTTTGTTTAGAACTGAGTTTGGGGACCGGAACATCCTCTGCAACAGGAAATATGCATCAGTGATTATTCAAACAGAGAAACCATAAAATTCATTAAAAAAGAAAATTTTTATTGGCAATGAATCTGAGGAATGACGAGAGGAACATAAAACATAGAGAAATGGACTAATTAAGATTGCCTCATATGGTACTCAAAGGCATTCAACATAGAGTGCATAAGTCAAAAAGCCAAATACAAATGAACTGTCGGCAAGCAACGGGAAATGAAAGCATATATAGGGATACGAGGCAAGCTCACTTTTTCAGTGCTGGACAGTTGATGTTCAACACCTTGAAGATATTTTTTCTTTGGAGTGAAACCAAAGACATCATGCAGCAGTTCATTGTCCTATTTCAACAAAATCAAATGTTAGATTATATTACCAGTAAAAAACTTGCAAAATTCATACAGAAGCCAACAGACTGCAGGCAACAAAAACCAACCTGCATGTGCTTCACAAAACCACCGCCCAAAAAGTGCTTTAGAAAGTTCAACTGCCAAGAAATAAAATAAATAAAGGGTTGAATGCAATTTAGACATCAAAATCACAGCAGGAGGAGAGGAGCAGGAGGGGGGTGAAGATGGAGGATAGATCGAACCTGTATCAGTTGAGACCATGTAGAAGTCTGGAATGGATCTCCTCCAATCTTTATTGAAACCTCAGGGCAATAACCATACTGAGAAGATAGATGAGTAAACATCACAAACCCAAAGAATGGATGAATTGCATAAATGAATATGAATGAAGTTAATACCTCAAGAAACTCCAATACATCCTTAAATAAGTTCCTCTGACTATTAAGATCCTTCTTAGCAGATCCCTTGCCAGCTGCCTCCACAGAAAGGTCTCTCACTTGATTGAGAACTTTTGATCTTAATCCCTGAATATGCATTACTCCATCCAGAGATTTGTTTCCTTCTGGAACTGAGTTGTTGGTAGAATCTTTGGCTTCAGCAGCAAACTTCTCTAGATTTCCCATCTCAAAAATCAAAGCTAGTGCTTCACCAGCTGCAATGCGTATGGATCGATCATCCTTATCCAGCAGAGTTGAAAGATAAGAAATGGTCCTGCAAGAAATGCCACAAGTAATTAAGAACAATTATTACTTGAATGTCATGTTTAAGCTGGCTATTAAAGTGCTGTTTTATAATCCAGGATTCATCTGTAGCATAATCAACCCAGAAAATGGAACCAGAAAAAAAAAAAAAAAAGAATCCACTCCTTTGTCTGAGAGAGAAGGGGAAAAAAAGGAAGAGGGATGGAGCACATGGCAATGGAACAATGATGGTAAATTTAGTGAAACTATGTCCTATAACTTCCTACAGGCCAAAACCAAAGGGACTTGAAAGCATAGACAGAACTAAAGATGAGAGGAAACTATTTCAGATACTCACTCTTGCCAGTCTCTGGGATCAAGCTTCCATCCATCCATGGTTGTTAAAAGAAATGCCCAGGCAGACACCACTGCTGTTATCACAGGTGCAGAAGGCTTGACAGCAACCACCTAAAGTGAATTAGTATTTGCAGAAGTTAAATTTATATGCTGTTATGGGAGATTGATATGAGTTGAATAACAGCACAAGGTAATAAGATGAATTTGGGAACAGATACATACATTGGAGCCCAATTTAGGACGAACTAACTGCCACATGATTTGCATTGATTGTTCTGTTTCCGCTGGTTCATTTGCACCCACAAAAGTGACAATAGCCAAACACTCCAACAGCTGTAATTGTTTTTACAGAAAACTATTAGAAATGCGAATAACTCCCATTAATTGGAAAGTAAATTTTGTTTTATCCATACCGATACTGTCTTCGATGATTCAGATCCAGATTTAAGAGCTTGGGAAATAGGAGTGACTGAATCCTCCAATATCTCACGTGCATTATCCCCACATCCCACTGTTAAAGCCAACAATCCTACAAGAAAGAAAACAATATAGCGTTAAGTGATTTCGCCAGCCAAGAGAAGAGTTAAATAAAATGAGCTGAGAACTAACCAATGGCGTGAGATGCAAGCGCCACCTCTTTGCTAGACCCTTTTTTGATGCAACTAAGACATTGATGTAATAAAGTTGCAAATCTGAAGAAACAAGAGATAAAACATGAGGAACATTCAACAATCAAATTTGTGATAATACTTGATGACTAGTACACAATACAATGAGTAAACCCTCAAACAATTGATAGATTAAAACATATAGACGCGGTTCATAAATGATTTAAACAGAGAGAAACTATGGCAACAAACATGATTCTAGTTCTGCAGAAACTTCTCAATAATGCCAATAAAAGAATGAATCCATCAAAAACAAACATGCAAGTATTCTTACTTCTTTTCCACAAACTGGTGCTGCAAATTGCTATTAAAAGCGTCAATAATTGATGCCAAGGCCTTTTCTCTAGTAGAACTCCTGTTTCCATAAAATTTAGTTTAGTTAAATTCACTGCCAAAACTTCAACATTACCAAAGTAAACGGTAAAATAAGACAATCAATTACGACCCAGAAAGAGCAATTAAATAACCTTTTCTCATATAAAGCATCTAGAGCTTGTTCTAGTATACTATCTTTATCGAGCTGCACTTCTTCGTTGCCCGACACCGACATACGATCCGTATTCATGGTCGATGTAGAACTCACACTACTATTATCATCGTCATCAGTATCCAACATTGCAAGATTTTTACGCTGAGCATTTCCTGCCAAATTTACCAAAGAAGCCGTCAACATAACCAAAAAAACCCAAATTACAATCTCAAACCAAGAAGAAAAAAACCCTAATTTAAAGAACACAATCGAATTCCAATTCTAGAAAAATTTAAAAATAAAAAGAAAACTTACGCCTCCCCATCTTTAGATTCTGCTGTGACAATCGGCTAATTCTATGTCAAAAAATAATACAAGAACAACGACTAGGAATTTGAGAAGAATAGAATTCGGAAGAAAACAGAAAGTGGACAAAATTTAACTGAAACAAAAAAAGAAAACAAGACGAAGACGATGACGATTGCAAAGACGAAGACAAAGTTGAACCGAATGAAGATATAGCCATTAAAATTCTTGAGATTATGAAAAGAAATCGTATCAAAAGAGAAAATGGCATAAATAGGATCAAGCACACAAATAAAAGGATTGTCCAAGCAAGAGGTATACGCGGGTCAAGGGTTTATTCAGATCGAGTGGTATGGAATATTCGGCAAGCGCGTGTGGTAAACACTTAAGTTTATTGTGTTTTTATTCAACGTGGCATTTTATGAACCGTAGGATGGTTCTCGTACGTGGGAGTGAATGAGACACGTGATTATATTCCTAATTGGCCGTTGCGTAGTGGAGTTTATTAGAGGCTGTAGCGTGTCGACGTGTGTTGCACAGGTGTAAAGAAAGAAAGTTGACTGTAGAAAAAATAACCGACAGAGAAGTTAAAGAACCTTCAAGTGAAAGTCAAGACTCAAATCAAAAGAGTTTTTTCTTTTCATCGGACGTTAAAATTTTGGAAACGACGTCGGGCATGCCACTAGAATCTACAAGAGAGGTCCAAACATATACAAGTAGGTTCTACTCCTGTTCGTTTTGCCCAATGTTGAGGAAAGTTTCGTGTCGTTTTCAACTTTTTAAAGCCTCATCACGATTCTATCAACCCAATCATTTTCACTCAAAAGAAGTCGGAAAAATGGAATCCTCTGGTTCTGCTGTTAAAGTGACTGCAACAATATCGTTTTATTTGAAGAGCATTCTCCAGAAAATGAAAAACTAGCAAATTGATTTCAATACCATTGCATGATAATTTTTCTTTTAAATTTACGAGGAGGTAAAAAGCTAGGCAAAACAGGTTACAAGAACATATCAGGAAGCACTTCAACTGCGTATATGGTCTGTATATATATAGAGAGCAATTTGAAACATGAAAACTCGGAGAAAGTACTCCCTGAAGTGAAGTAAGTGGAGGTTTTATATACTCCCCCAGATCATCAGACTTGGCCAGCTCCATACCTTCCCCGAATGGGTATCACTATCCAATGTTTAATCAACTCCTGATAAGTACCCCTCCACAAGCTCGTCCTCGCTTGACAACGCCATTGGTGTTTAGTTCTAACTCTTCCCAAAAGGGTGTCTTCCTGCTGAAACATTTGTATACAATTCATAACTCTGCGTCTCTCCCTTCCAACGATACCCTATACATCCATAATTTTTAACAAAATCAAAATATTCATAAATTGTATAAACAAAGTCATAAGTTATAACAACAATGAAAGTATGAGATCATAAAACCATACAATAACACTACTCCTTCAAGCTTTCCAATAATTTTCCCCCTCTATTTGAGAAATTTAATTTAGCTAAAAAGGGACCGTACTGGATAGGCCCTTTCAGTTTCAGCTGAGTGAGGAAGCTGCTGTCCGTAGTTTTGCATGTAAACAGTTTTGTGCTTAAATCAACATCATCTATGATGTAGTTAAAAGACTTGAAATAATCTCTGGCCTAAATTTTTCATGGCCTTTCAACTTTGTGCAGAGGAAGTATATACAGTCCCATTGATGTCACAGAAATATTATGAGGTATAGAAAATATAATGATACAGAATGGGTAAGAAAATCACATTTTTTATGCAAGTATTTGAATCGCAAAAAAGGTACCTGGAATTAGTTTGATCCTACAGGTATCATCTTTATTGCAGCTCCAATTGGCATGCTCAGGAATCCGAGGAAAACTGTAAGAAACCATTGCTGCCAGCTGAGAGGAGATGTGTTTGCAAATGTGCCCATGAACTGAACAAGGATGATTTGGAAGAGGATAGTGCAAGTGAATGTCGCCATAAACACATAGTTCTTTGTTATTCCTCTAAGGACATTAATCTTTCCCATTTCTCTGGAGTTGATCTCATTGAAAACCTGAAGAAAGAAGTTGGCTCTAGCAAAGTTATTGCAGAAAAAAGATTGGCAAAGCTACTTATGGCATTTTGGTCTAAGATACAACAAATAGAGTGATCTTCAGTAGATTCAAACTTAATGATAAAATTTACCTGACAAAAGACAAATGAATTAAAAATCAGTGTATTTAATGTAAAATCGGAATCTGCACCAACAAGATGAAAAATTGTTTTTCCTCTTGATTGAAGATAACAAAATATTGCAAATTGATACATTGACTGCCCTAGAATATTCCTCCACATTACATTGCTGATGAAGTTCCCTTTTCTGCCAACTGGTGATATATTCATCAGGTCGTCATTAGAAGGCTCACTGACTAATGCAACTGCTCCTAAAGGATCCGTGATCAAATTAACCCAGAGAAGCTGAACAGTTGTCAAGGGAGCATTTCCTATGATAAGAGCACATACAAAAAGATAAATGTTCTTGACGTCCTAAGGTAATCCCTGGAAAAAATTCTGAATTGCAATATCTACTGTTAGTCTGATACCTATCCAAACAGCTGCAGAAAAGTTGACAATCAGAACAGCTACAATGATTGTCAATTGAAACTGAACCAATTTTTGAATGTTTGAATAAATTGAACGGCCCCATTTCACTAGAGTCACAATTGTAGAGAAGTTGTCATCTAGAATTATAACATCAGCACTTTCTTTGGCCACCTGCAAAACAGACATGATTATGCTGAAAGTTCGGGAGCACTATAGTTATTAACCTGGACTACAGATGAGAAAAGTGGCTCTTAGTAAACTTTTATGGTGCAATACAGATGAGTCCTGCAACTTAAGAGTACGTGACTGATGGAAAAAATTATGCATTAATATTCACACAAAATCACGACATGACAAAAGTAATAAGAATTAATTCAACGAGTTTACACTCATCTCTATGCATCACAAAAATAAAGATAAACAAAGAGAACCAACCTCAGTTCCAGTAATGCCCAATGCGAGCCCAATGTCTGCCTCACGAAGGACTGGAGCATCATTTGTATCATCACCAGTCATAGCAACAACATCCCCAAACGATGTTTGTAGATGCTTCAATAGCACATACTTATCCAAGGGTGAACATCGGGCTATGACCTGCAAAATGTAATAGCAAATATTGTTTGTGATACAAGTTTCATACTTTTTAGAGGCAACAGAAACATGCATTTAAAGCTACATTGAATCAAATAATCCAAGGATAATGCAAATGAAAACAAACTGATGCACCTGAATTTTTGGAATCAATTCTAGCAACTCTTTCTCACTCTTCTCCCGCAATTGGTCCTTCAATTGCTACGCCTTTATCAGTCAAAATTCCACATTCTCTCGCAATAGCCTTTGCAGTTGTTATGTTGTCTCCAGTGACCATACGAACAACTAATCCAGCTGATCTGCAAATTGCAACTGACTCCTTAACACCAGGCCGTACTGGATTTTTAATACCCACAATACCTATGAAAGTGCAACCTTTGAAAGGAATAGATCTCTCATCAGAGAATTTACTTCCCATTTCTAAGTATGCAAAGCAAAGAGTTTGAAGAGCTTCACTAGCAAATTGATCTATTGCATTCTTCAAATGATTGACTGATGCTTCATCAAGGGGAACAACCTCACCATCTGTGTTTATACATTTATCACAAGCAGCTAAAACAATATCAGAGGCTCCCTTAAAGTGTGCCCGAAAACCTCCACTGGGAATCTCAATAACTACACCCATTCGTTTCTTTGTAAAGCTGAATGGTTCCACTCTCACAATTTTCGCCTTTTCTTTTTCTTCTTGGAAATTTCCTCCAAGTAACAGCCCAAATTCTAAAATAGCTGCTTCAATAGGTGATCCCAGTATCTGAAATTTGTTGTCTCTATTACTAACAATTTCTCCCCCAGTGTTATTAAATATTGATTCAAGTAAAAGTTGCAATACAACATTTGGAATGGTCGATCCAAAATTAAGAGCAGTTTTCAAACTACCCACTTCCTTGATTTCCCCACAAACGCATGTTTTTATTACAGTCATATGGTTAGTAGTTAGTGTCCCAGTCCACTACAGATAGCTGTGGCAGACCCCATGGTCTCACAAGCAGCCAGGTGACGAACAAGTGCCTTATTGTTCATCTTCTCAATAGCAAAAGCATGACTCAATGTCACAGCCAAAGGAAGACCCTCAAGCACTGCAACCGCAACAGCTGAAACTGTGACAGCAAAGAATTCCAAAATTGCCATGGCATCATCACCAGACCAAATCCAGTGGGTTCCTTCTTGAAGCTTATGCCTAAATAGTCCTTCCACCAGGACACTAAATGTTACAACAGCAAAAAATAAACCTATTTTCCCAAAAACAGTGGCTACACCATTCAATTTAACCTGTAGAGGTGTTTCATCATCTTCTCCTTCAATTAAAGACATTAGTTTACCCCACCGTGTTCTCATTCCAACAGTAGTTACAAGCATTTTGCATGATCCATCCTGAACTTTGGTACCAGAAAGGAGAAATGGATGAGTAGCATTCACCTGAACTGGATTGCTCTCTGCAGTTAAACCAGATTTATTAATTACCAATGAAAACCCAGAAACGAAAAGTCCATCAGCCCGGACCTGGTCTCCAATGGAAAGATGAATAATGTCACCAGGAACTAGGTCATACACCGAGACCTTTTCCCTCAAGCCATTTCTAGTAGCATTAACTGTTATCTTTCTCTTTTCCTTCTCTAAATTTTTGAAATGCATATATTTCATATAATCATTCGTGGCAGTGACAAGAATAACAAGGAGAATACTTGCCAGAATTCCAAGTCCATAATGGGCATGCTTTGACCTTCCTTCCATAGCTATGCCAACAATAAGGGACACAAAGGCACAAACAACAAGTATCATAAGTGTCCTGTCTTGAAGAGCTTCCCAAACAAACGTCCAGAAACCCCAGGCTGGGCTTTCAATGAATTTATTTACTCCATAAATTTTTCTCCTTTTATTAAGCAAATCCTCAGAAGTGGAAATGCCACCAACAAAGGAGGTTGAGAGTTTGTCAGCAATGCCCTCGACACCACCATGGATTTTCAGTTTCTTTACATCATGGCCTTCAACAATCGACGCCAACTCATCAGCACAAATTTAAAACCAGCAGACTCGACCTCCTCAAGGACAATGTACTCATTAGACAAATTTTTGGTTTGAGTAATGCACCCATCAGACGAATTGACATCTGCATATCAGTACAATACAAATATTTCTCTATCAAAACAGACAACTCTCAATTAACAAAGTAAACTAGAACCCCCCTTTTTTTTTTGTTTGCAAAAACTTAAATTGGTTACACTTGATACGTATTGTACTAGCTTATTTGGTTAAGTAGATCAATCATGTGAATTTTTAAGCTTTACCTTGAAATTTGCCAAGTCTATATTATGTTCTTCAAGAAAACTGATGAATTCTTTGAAATTTTCTGCAGTTGGCCGATACTGTTCACTATATGGCCATATTTTCTGAAGAATTCCATCCTGAGCTACTAATCTTCCAGCAGCTATTACAGCTCCTCCTGATAAAAAACTTGAGTGTTCAAAAATACCTTTTTGCTTCTGCCCTACATATAGTGCTTTTGATGTGCTCAGCACAAAAATCCACTTATGATTGTCTGTGGTATTAATCGGCATCCCTGTCTTGCGGTACACCAGCTTCCCATCTTCAACAATCACTTCATATATTTCCCGCTCTTTCTACGATAAAAATAAAGTTCTAAAAATTGAGATTGAAATATTTAAGACTAAACGTGCACTAAAAAGAGAGGCATAACATGTACCGGTCCAAGATATTTAATGTATTGGCTTTCTAGAACACTTCTTGGACAATTTTCGAGGTTTAATTCCTTCCCATCACCAATATCCAACCTTCAATTCAGAAGGAATTATTTAGTGCACCACTTTCTCAATTCAGTCAGAAGAAGCAAAGAGTGACTATCATTATTTGTACTAATACATCTTAAATCATTACCAGTAAAAGAAAGGTTCATCGCTCTTGCTTTTAATCCAAGCATCATAGTAAAAATTTAAATTGCGGCCACATCGGTGGCGTGGATCAGTCTGAAACAGATCGAGAAAAGCTTAAATTTTAAGGACCCTCTTCTTTAACTATATTAGTAATCATAACATGACATAATAACTATCACAAGTTTCTGTCCATTAAATTTTTCTTCAATGGAAACAATCATGTACTTGTTGCCCCTGAAAGACAGTTAGAGAAAAGAAAAAGAAAAATTGGCTTACAGCTTCAAGCCAAAGGCGGATGCTCTTGGACCTGCAGCAACCGGGAATTTGAAAAGAAATTAGAAAATTATCAAATTACCAAGAACAAGAAAAGACACAAGAAGTAGAAAAATATTGAGGGAGAGACAAAAACCAGAGTTCTCCAGTCGTAACAGCCGCAGTCGTAACAGCCGCATGAGCAATTTTCCTCCTGGTTCTAAGACCTCTATAAACTTTTTGAAGTTTAAGGGCAGCAGCATTAAACTCTTGAGTAGGTCTTGGAGTTGGTTCAGGGATTTCTAATTTGGGGTTAGTTATTTCAGATGCTTCACCCTGTTCCTGAATGGATTCCATATCTCTAACTCATTGAAGAATTGTGAACCCGCCAATCAGCCTCAGGAAGCAGGCGTTTGACCTTTTGCTCCTAAGCAGAGGGCCAGGCCATAGGCAGTTCGAACTTGCAAGTTCGAGAAAATAGCCCCCCCTTTTTTTTTTACTTTACTGGTGAAGCTAGAAAGTCAAATGTGTGTCTGAAAGAAAACACAGAAAGATTATCAAACAAATCATTAGTAAAGAAAAAAAAAATCAAACAAATTAACAGAGTTAAGACCTTTTCTTTTTCCCATGGTCACATCAAAACTGTTCTCTTTTGTTTTTTAATTTTCCGATTCTTGTAATTTACTTAACTAACTTTATCTAGCAATCAACAATGTTAACTTGAAAAAACGAAATAGATTTTTGAAACTTATCTGTTTCAGAACATTAATTATTTCAAGATTTATTTATTGACATTTCAGAACATTTCATATATATAATTTAAAAAAATTATATTAACTCAATAAGACATGAGTTTAGAAAATTAGAAAAATATCACTTTTAACCAATATTGATCAACATAATTAAAATATTTAATAATAGACCATAGATATATTCATACATATCAGCTAATATCCATCAATAATTTTTAAAATTCTTCAATAAATTTAACAAAATTTTAATTTCATTTGACTCTAAAATGTTAATTACCGAGAAAATAAATTATATTATTTAGGAATTTTAACATAATTAAACATATTTTTAGAATACATATGAGGTTGCTTTTACAAAAATAATTGAGAAAAATGTTGTTTTAAGTGTATAATGGTCAAAACGAAAAAATTGCTATAAAATAAGCCTTCTTTTCCCTTCCATTTAATGTTTACTATTGATTTATGTTTGTTTAAAATTTGTTTACTATTCATTTGCAATTTATTTTATAGTTTGTTTGTCATGTGTAAATATTTTTACCCAACGATTACCATCCATTTAAAAATTGTTTAGTTTCTATTTTAAGTTGGTTTGCAATATGTTTAAAATATATACCTCATTGAAGGAGACAAATATTTTGTTTACCATAAAATTCATGATGGTAGCTGAGGGAGCAATCTCTACTTCACTAGAATAGTTATTCAATGTTGATTTCAATATGCGATTAGTTTGACATGATCTAACACTAGTTCATCAAAATCTAGAAGAAGTTGGAGTATCTATAAATTTGGTGATCTAAAGCCTCAATCTTCATGTTGCGCATAAGGCTACCAATAGGGACGTTTTCTATAGTGGTTCTTGTATCCATTGACTCACCCTAGTATGAATTTCAAAGTGGTGTTCAGTAATGTAGCTAAGCGAGGTCTAGTGATACAGCGTTGCCAATAATTGTTAGTGGTTGATAAATTTTGGTAATAAATCACTGATAATATATAATATTAATTTGAAAAAGTATAATTCAGTATATTACATATTCATGCATACAAAAATGATATGAAAACAGAATCCAGCTCAAAGGCCCTATGAGAATATTGTACTGAAATCTAATAATGAAAACCAACAACTGAACATGTTGGCTTGAAGTTTTACAAAGGAACTATTGTGTTTGGCATTAACCAAAGACATGGTTAAAAGAATTGAAGCAATCATCATAACCCAACATTCAAATGAGGGACCATCTCTTATTCCTGAACTGGCAGTCAGATGATTATCAAATATAGCTGAATTATTATGAAGCAAGCATGCATGGGAGAATATAAAAAAGAAAATCATCCTAATCTAATGCTACTTTCTATCTTCTTGTTGCCCTTATTGCTCTGAAACAATACAATACAAAACTCCAAAAATACTTGTAAACAATTAAGGCCCAAATAGCAGCCAGCTTAAAAAGCCCATATAATCCAAAACCCATATTATAATACGAAACCCATGTGAGCACACTGCCCTAGTGGTGGGTTTTGGAAGTATGTATATTGTGAGGAACTAATTTCAAAAGGGATCTAAGACAGTCAAACCATCGGGAATCCAACTCCTATTCCCTGACTAATTGTCTGTGAAATACAAGGTAGTAAGAATTTAGCAGCAGGCACTTTTGTTGAAAGAAATGGGCATAGAAGTTAGTGTGCGAAGGAGGAAGTAATTTGTGGGGCTGTGTCAGAAATTTTAAGGGCACCAACCACAATTATGCATTGCTCTATCCCACTTATCTTCTCCTCCTCGGCCTAAAATTATTTAGCTGGTTTCTGACAGAATTTTCAGTTATATACTAAATAACTTGTTCTTCACCGACCTTACTGTTTTTGTGTTCTTGATTTGGCTTCTTACATTGAACAAATTCCAATCTATTATTAAGCTCATCTTAGTAAGATACGCAACTTGTATACGATTAATACACTGTTTGTAAACGATAAGTTTCAATTGTAAATTAGTGAATCATTCATTTCTATTTTGTTTCTTGCAACAAAATTCATATGAGCGTTAAGAAATGACAAATGATTTTAAGTATAACTTGTATCGAGTTTGGGAGTGGAGTATTCTTTTCTTGCAAGGCTATAATTGTTTGTACGATGGACAAGGAAATTATGGGTAGTTTATAAAAGTGAGATAATAGAGAAATTCTAGTCTCCCATGGGAAACAAGGGTGGTGGTGGGAGTGGGGGCTGTCTCTATAGTCTCTCTACTACACATTACATAATTAACCGTTCCAACTACTTGCGTAAAAAGTGAAAAATACACATTTTTATTGCAAGCTTAAGCTTTGACCGATATGGTCCTGACATTATAAGCTTTGCCTTTGCTTTGAATTGACAAACTATACTAATCATCCCATTTCAGGCTCACATGCTACATTCCAATATTAATTATTGAATTTTTTTTTTTATTAAAAATGAAGAATACTTTCACAATTCTCTCAAGGTAGATAAACCTTAATATCATATATAATGTATCGACAAGTCGGTAAACATGATTCTTTTTTTATAAATGTGTTCATATTTGAATAATTTTAATTATTTAAGAATTCCATAAATGCTGCGAAAACTAAGTTAAGTGTTTGAACTTTATATTTGAATAGTGGGTTGCTTATGTTATTAAATGATATATTGTATTAACTACTGTATTGAATTGGTGGCAGGAAAAAAAAACAAATTGAATTGGAAGGATGCATAGAAAATGAATGGAGAAATGTGGGATATTAGAGTAAAGTGGGACCTCCATTTTTATTAAAGTATCTGAAATGAAATGCATTACAGCGTTGGGTTAGGTTTTGGATTTACACGTACGTACTGTGCTTGTGTTTAAAAACGTTCTTCCCTTTTATTGCTATTTGTTGCTAATCTAACCAACTCACCAGTTTTTCTGCAAACCTTATTTAAATTCATTAATACAACATTAACATTTTACTCTTCGGACATCCTACAGAGTCAACTCAAAAGCATGCCCAAAAAAGAAAATACTACAAATTACATTATTTTGAACAACAAGCTGTTCATTGGTAAAAGTTGTGCAGTTGTGTATAATAAATTGTTTGTTGTTTCGCATGCACACTTGTCATCTTTTAGGTCTTAGCATATACAAATGTTTTGTCGGTATTTTGTAGTATTACAAGGACAATATTTACTAATTACATAAGAGAGGAGAGGTGAGTTGGATGAATTGAAAACAGAGCATGATGATGAAATAATATAATAGGTTAGCCATTTGATCTTGTTTAATTAGTTATGAAATTTGTTATAATGTTATGGTCAAACCAACAATTTGGACATAATAAACCTTAAAAAGTGAAAATTTAAATAAACATATATTAGCTCAATTTTCAGCAACGCTAACTTCCTTAGCGTTACAACACTAGGCATTTGTCAGCGTAATTTTTTGCTTTTTTTCAATAAAATAAAATACAATACATAGGAAAAAAAAATAAAGGATGGGATAGTAGGTAGATCATGCCTTTGGAGCTTGGATTAATTAATTAAATAAAGCGGGATTGAGTTTAATTTATTTCAAGTTTAACATTGGAAACGACGTCATTTCTGCGTTGTTTTGCTATGGTTGTTAGGCTCGAAGAGAGTCAAAGACAAGTACGTACAGAAGCTTAGTATTGTCATCCAATGTTGGAGGTGTAAATAATAAGGGTAAATGTATGTCTCAATTATTTTTACTCTTTCAATTAATTATATTTTACCCTTTTCAATCAATTTTAATCTACAAAATTATATTTTACCTTAAACGTAAATATCACTTCCTTATTGTTTAACATAATTTAAATTAAAATATTTATTTTCAATAATAATAATAATAATAATAATAATAATATATTATTATTATTATTATTATTATTATTATTATTATTATTATTATTATTATTATTAAGTAAAAACTTAAAACAACTGGTACATTTTAGCTTTTATTTTACTTATTTGGACTGACAGAACTTGATTATCATTATGGAAATTGAATTTTGAAAGTAGTCAGCCTAATACATGGATCTTAATACTGTGACTGAAGTTTCATTAAATTCCATTCTTTTTGCCCACGAGAAAATAAAAAAAGGAACAAGAAGGTTGTGCAATGCACATAATTGTACCCTGAACAATAAATTTATAATTAAAATAAAAATATCATTTGGCACTAAATCACTTACATAAAAAAAAAATAATTTATTGACTTTATTAATAAAAAGTAGTAGTATATTATTTATCAAAATATAAACAATAAAATGAAAATTTCAAAACCTTAATTATATAATCAACAAGAAAAATGTAAATATCTGCTAATTTATCAAAAGATGAAATCATTGAAACTAAAATAAAAACAAAAATATTTTTGACTTATTACTTTTGAAATTAATGATAACAGTAATATTTATACGTAAATTCGCATTTATTTCTACGATGCTTAACCACTAACTTACTAAAGATGAAATTATCGAAATTAAAATAAAAATAGAAGTACTTTTTCTAATTTATTACTTTTGAAATTAATGATAATAACTGTATTTCTACATTAATTCGTCTTTATTTTTATGATGAAAAACACACTTGTAACTAGCGGACATACCAGAGATGGAACCATCGATACTAAAGTAAATGATAATAATGATACTTCTGCATAAATTCGCCTTTATTTCTATGATACTGAGCCATTAACTTACTGAAAATGGAATCATCAACTTACTGAAAATGGAATCATCGAAACTAAAATAAAAATAGAAGTATATTTGCTAACTTTTTACTTTTGAAATTAATGATAATAACTGTATTTCTACGTTAGTTCGTCTTTATTTTTATGATGAAAAACACACTTGTAGCTAGCGTACTTAACAAGGACGGAATCATCGATACTAAAGTAAATGATAATAATGATACTTTTGCATTAATTCGCATACGATACTTAACCATTAGCTTACCGAAGATGGAATCATCGAAACTAAAATAAAAATAGAAATACTTTTGCTAACTTATTATTTTTGAAATTAATGATAATAACCGCATTTCTATGTTAGTTTGTCTTTATTTTTATGATAAAAAACACACTTGTAGCTAGCGGACTTCCCAAAGATGGAATCACCGATACTAAAGTAAATGATAATAATGATACTTCTGCATAAATTCTCCTACGATACTTAGCCATTAACTTATCGAAGATGAAATCATCGAAACTAAAATAAAAATAGAAATATTTTTGCTAACTTATTACTTTTGAAATTAATGATAATAACCGCATTTTTACGTTAGTTTGTCCTTATTTTTATGATGAAAAACACACTTGTAGCTAGCGGACTTATCAAAGATGGAATCATCGATACTAAAGTAAAATGATAATAATGATACTTCTGCATAAATTCGCCTACGATACTTAGCCATTAACTTACTGAAAATGGAATCATCGAAACTAAAATAAAAATAGAAATACTTTTGCTAACTTATTACTTTTGAAATTAATGATAATAACCGTATTTCTACGTTAGTTCGTCTTTATTTTTATGATGAAAAACACACTTGTAACTAGCCGACTTACCAAAGATGGAACCATCAATACTAAAGTAAATGATAATAATGATACTTCTACATAAATTCGCCTACAATACTTAGCCATTAACTTACCGAAGATGGAATCATCGAAACTAAAATAAAAATAGAAATACTTTTGCTAACTTATTAATTTTGAAATTAATGATAATAACCGTATTTCTATGTTAGTTCGTCTTTATTTTTATGATGAAAAACACACCTGTAGCTAGCGGACTTATTAAAGATAGAACCATCGATACTAAAGTAAATGATAATAATGATACTTCTGCATAAATTCGCCTATGATACTTAGCCATTAACTTACCGAACATGGAATCATTGAAACTAAAATAAAAATAGAAATAATTTTGCTAACTTATTACTTTTGAAATTAATGATAATAATCGTATTTTTACGTTAGTTTGTCTCTATTTTTATGATGAAAAACACACTTGTAGTTAATGGACTTACAAACATGGAATCATTGACACTAAAATAAAAATAGAAATATTTTTGCTTACTCATCACTTTTGAAATTAATGATAATAACCGTTTTTATACGTTAGTGCACCTTTATTTCTACAACACAAAACACACTTGTAGCTAACCGCTATAACTTACTAAAAATGAAGTAGTCGAAACTAAAATAAAAATAGAAATAAATTTGCTAACTCATTACTTTTGAAATTAATAATAAATAATCGTATTTATACATTAGTTGGTCTTTATTTTTACAATGAAAAATAAAGAATACACTCGTGAGGATCTACTAACTTGTGGTCAAGGAAGAGGGGACTTCAAGTCCTTAACTTCTACTAAAGAATTATCATCTAATCAACTAAAAATAACATTAATAAACTATTTTTTTTATACAAAGACTTGCAAATGCAAAATATATAAAAGAAAATGACTTTAGGTGTAAATTGTGAGCTGATCTACTTTTAAACAGTCAAAGTAAAACTGTAATTTTATAAAACAATTGACAAAGACAAATAAAGATTCCATAGACTTTCCTAGAGATTCATAATATATCATGTAAAAAAAAATCCCTAATTGTACTTAAATAGTTAATTAAGACTAGACTAATATTTTTTTATTTTAGTAGTAAACTAGGTTATGGACTGAACCAAGAATGAAAGGTTTATGGGCAGAATTAAACATGGTGATTACTAAATGATTATATAAAATTAATGTGTAATTAAATCTTTGAACAGTTGAAGTAGGCTTTTGGATCTTGTGTCATCTCTTGTTTTTACCCTAATTTAGGAATAACACTGCCCTACACATGATTTTTTCCCCAAATTATATTTTTATTTTTTGAAAATTTAATTTTCTGGCACAATCAAACATATTTGGAATCTCAAGTTGGATTTTATTTATTTATTATTGCCACCAATATTTTTGCTGTTCAATTTATTTTATTTGGGCATTCTTCGCTGCATCATTAATATTTTTTATTCTCTCTTCTCTGTAATGTAAATATTAGTTGTAGAATTTTATATGATTTCTTACTAATTTTTATTAAAGATTTTAGGATATGAAAATGAAAAATAAAGTATTGATTTTTTTTTTTGAATATAACGTGGCATAATTTGATTGGCCCAGAATAAGGTTGAGACGTAGGAACCAAAACCCTAACCAATCACCAATAATCCAGAAGAGGGTTCAGGTACGACCCCATGTACGGTACCCACCTGACAACCCCCACATCCTTTTTTCACTGGACCGTGCTTTACACGTGCAATAAAATCGCGTGCATCTAACAAATCCCACACACCCGAAGCGAACTGCTCGTGCCCTGAGACCAACACTTAAATACTCCCTACTGATACTCTTCCAGTTTTTAGTCAAACTCAGTCCACAAAACCTAAATTAATTAAAAATTAAAATTAATTAAACTAAATATAGTTAATATGGGAAACGAATTAAATTAGATTAAAAAAAGAAAGGGTCTTGCGAATTCCACATTTTTAAAGACAGAAAGAATAGATATACAAACCAAAACCGCAAATGCCAAATCAAAACCAGTTCAGTTCAATCCTTAGAAATAAACCGTTAAAACAAACAGTAGAGTAAAACCATTTCTTGCTATTGCCAATTTTCTTTCTTTCTTTCTTCATCTTGATTATCAGTATTGGTATGTTGGTCAACATGGATTTCAGAAATAATAATATATCTATATCTGAATCAATTCATATATAGAAAGAGAGCAGAGAAAGAGGATAAAAATCGCAAACAAGAAGAGGACCATGGAAGGTGAATCTGTTTCTGGGCTTCTTTGTGAAGAAAGTGAAACCTGTCTTGAAGAAGAAGAAGAAGAAGAAGAAGGAGAAATAATGGTGGATGAGGAAACTTTTCTTGATATAAGCTTGAACCATGGCGAGGATTTAGGAGAAGATAATTATTTGGAAATGCTTTTTGAGAAAGAGATCAGTTTTACTCTCAAAACGGATCAATCTATGGAATTTCAGAATTGGGTCAAATGTACCCGTTTAGAAGCTATCAATTGGATTCTCAAAGTTAGTCCCTTTTATTTTTTCTTTAATAAAAATGCTAAATTTTGATTTATCTTCGATGATTATTTTATGATTAACTTTTCCGTGGTACTAATTAATACAGAGTAGAGCATCGTTTGGATTTCGCTTGCAAACAGCTTATTTGGCTATGACCTTTTTTGATCGATTCCTTTCAAGAAGGTCCATTGATGTAAGATAATTCAAGAATTTTGTTCTTTAAATTTACAAAACTTTTCTTTCTTGTAATTGATGTCGCCTTGAAAATCTTGATTTGCAGAGGGAAAAATCATGGGCATTTAAGTTACTATCAGTAGCCTGTCTTTCTTTGGCTGCAAAAATGGAGGAATTAAGTGCACCTTCATTACCAGAGTTTCAGGGTGATGACTACAATTTTGAAAGCAGAGTAATTCAAAAAATGGAAATTTTGGTATTAAGTACATTAGAATGGCGAATGATTTCCATTACTCCTTTTGTTTTTCTTCACTATTTTTTTATCAAATTCGGCAAGGAATCTCCATCAAAGGATTTAGTATCAACAACTGTTGGATTCATTTTGGATTTAATGAAAGGTACCCTTTTGATGTCTTCACATTCTTACTATATTCTTCGATCCAATTTTTCCATTGATGTATTGATTTAAGATCTTTAATTGCAGAGATCAATTTGGTGGATCACAGACCTTCTGTTATAGCTATTGCAGCTACATTGATGGCATTGGATCAAAGCTTAACAAGACAAGCAATGGAGTCTAAAATGAGTTCAATCTCCTTTTCTGGGCTGATTAATAATGTAGTTCTTAATTTTCTCATTTATAAGCCAATTCTCTATATTTATATCACTTCATCGGTTTGCTGATTAGAAAATTTTGATTTTATTTTTTTTGTTAATTCGTTACAGGAAGATGTGTTTCAATGCTACAGTCAAATACAGAAAATGGGAATGGAGAATCTGAGAACACCAACGCTCATAAAACCGACGGCGGCTGCGGTGGAATTAAGAGCAAATGATGTGTTAGAGAACTCTTCACTTACTTGTGATGACAGTACTAAAAGGAAAAGAATTGATTTGGGTAATTCTGATGAAAATTATGATGAGAAACGACAGAGATAGAGAAATCTGATATGTGTTGGTGGTGATAAATATAAAAAAGGGGTATTATTGATTTGTTGATGAGTGTTGTTTTTTATAATTAGATGATGATATTGTAGTTGGAGATTGTTTCCTCCAGAAAAAAAGACCAAAAGTAAGGAGAAAAAACCAAATAAAAATAATAAAAGAAGCCATTCTTTAGAGAGGGAAAAAAAAAAGCTGATTCAAAAAAAAAAAACAAATTAGAGGGCTTGAGTTGAAGAAGGTTGTTTATATTAAACAGTCAATTCATATATATTTAGTTGCTTACTCACAGTTACAAGCTCCTTTTTTTTTTTTCTTTTGCACTTTTATAAAAATATCTTAATTATTTTGCGAAAAAATAAGAGCTTTATTTTCTGGGTTTATAATGTCCCTTCCCTTGCAACCTTACCTTTTAGTTAGATGCTTGGTAAGGGAATGCTTTGTTGTGATTTGATGAATCTGTCTGTGCTTCATGTTTGGTCATCCAAAAAGTAATGTAAAGGTGAATTTGATTGGATTTATTTGAATGTCTGGGGTTTTCCCTTTCAAAAACGGGTACTGATTTGTTCTTTTCATAAAAAAAAAAAAAAAAAAAAAAAAACATAATAGTAGTAGTACTTTTTTTTATTAATAATCATTTGTTGTAATCTGTATTTACTAATTAGATTATGAGTACCTATCATCAAATCTTTTTCTGGAATTGTTTAGAAAATAGTAGTAGTATGAAAAGACGAAAAAGAAAAGAAAAAAGAGTACTTTTTTCTTGCATGATCCTACGACTGAAACACCAGATATGAAGAGATTAGATTGACATAATGGAACATTGAACATTAATGGATTTTTTTTAAAAAAAAACAAAATTCTGAAGTCCAAGAAGACAAGTAAGATAAGAGCTGTACTGTACAGTCAAAACTGGCTAAATAAATAAGTACTTGGTACTTACTCTGCCATTGTGCTACCTTTCTATTGTCTGCCAATTTTGCTTTTGGGACTTCAACAAACAAACTTATACTAATCGCTTACTGTTTACACAATATATATTAGTCTTTTCATGGATACCTGAGTTGATGGTGCTCTGTGTTTATACTTTATGGTCTGGAAAGTTCAGGAATACTGTTTAGATGTATAGTTTATAATCTTCCGTAGAGATTCAGCAGTTTTTTTCCTAGCTAGCTTCAGTTACGTAAGCAAGTAATCATAAATGGTTAGGGTTAAATTTCTTTTTTTTTAATACATTTTTTAACAATTGAGTGAAGGAAGATGATAAATAGTACTCTTATATTTTTAAAAAATAAAAATTTCTTTTTATATGCGAAGGGAGTATTTATTTTCTTAGCATAATCGAAATTATATTGTATTTTAGGGAATATTTATTTTTACCAGATTGTAAAGATATCACAAATCCACATATAACGGATGATATGGGTCCATGTAAATCTCTACTCATGCCTAATTGCCTATTTGGGCCCGTTCCCTTATATGTCGTTGACAAAACAAACCATAATTGCTTCATGCTAAACGACTGTAGAACTGTTACCGTTTATGTGAAGTCTGATATCTGGCCATTGTTTGACTGTATTTCGCCAAATTCATATCTGATAAATCAAATCCACTTCAATCTTTACTTCTTTTTTCGCGTATTTTGCTGGTATAAAATAAATATGTATATTGAAAATAACTTAATTAAAAATAATTCAGACAAATGAAAGAGCCAACAAATGACATTTAGAAAGAAAATAGAGGGAATAAATCTAAAGAGTTCAATAATTTTACTATTGAAAGAAAAAATGGAGTACGTAAGAAGAATAGTTTACATGGTTTCGTGGAAGAAACTATACATGTGCGTTTTATTCATCAATTTAAAAAAAAAAAAAAAAATTACTAAGCATTTTAATGGTGAAATTACTGAGATGCCAAACTATCTAATTTTTTGAGATTCTGTTCTGAAAGGACAAACCGCATACAATGGTACTTGGATTACTGAAATCATGATAATCTCACTTATGCTTTGGAACATTTTATACAATTCATGTTTCCACTCATCCATTCAAATCATAAAATTTTATAGACAAAACTAACAGTAAGTGTATCATCTTTCTTTCATGTACTTTTGACATTGACTTTTAGAATGTTATGGAAAGAATTGGGATGACAAACAAGAAGAGAAATATAAGATGAATTAAAAGTTCTTGGTAAGAAGACATAATACACTCTGTCCTACATAGATGGCTTTATTGGCCATTGTCTACACAACCTACTGTTACTATACTAGTAAGATCAAGTTAGCCGTGTTAATGTGATTTAGTGCTTATGATCACTTCATTCCTGAGTCCAACCAATCTTTGGCTTAAATTTTGCCAGCCTTTCAACTTCTAGTGAAAAAAAAATAAAATTTACAGACTAAATAATGTTGCAGCAGTATGCTGTGATGTAAAAAAATTGAATAATGAAAAAGAATGGGTCGCAAAAATAGCATTTCAGATGTAATGACAAGGAAAGTACCTAGCATTAGCACATTTCATCAGGGATCAGTTTGATCCCACTGGTATCATCTTAATTGCAGCCGCAACTGGCATGCCAAGAAATCCAAGGAAAACCGTGAAAACCCACTGCTGCCAACTGAGAGGATACGTGTTTGCAAATGTACCCAGGAACTCCACAATGATGATTTGGCAGAAGACGGTGCAAGTGAGTACAGATACAAATACATAGTTCTTCAGTATCCCTTTAAAGACATTTATCTTCTCCATTTCCCTGGAGCTGATCTCATTGAAAACCTGAACAACAAAATAAATTTATTACCAGAGTTAGTTTGAGGTAAAAGCCTTTGGCAAAGCTGAGTATGGTGCTTGGCCTCGGTTACGAAAAAAGATAATGGTCTCTAGTTAGTTTCAATTTTAAATGATGAAAGTACCTGACAAAATACGAAAGCGTTGAAGATAAGCGTATTTAATATCAAATCGGAATCTCGGCCGTCAAGATTAAAAATTGCTTTTCCTCTTGTCTGAAGGTACCATATCATTACAAACTGATACATTGACTGCCCCAAAATATTTCTCCACATTACATTGCTGATGAAGTTTCCCTTCCGGCCAACCGGGGATCTCTTCATGAGGTCATCAGTAGGAGGCTCTGTGGCTAGTGCTAGTGCTCCTAATGTATCCATAATCATATTGACCCAGAGAAGTTGAACGGCAGTTAACGGAGCATTACCTATGAGAGACCAGACCCAGAAAGAAAGATGTTAAAGCCATATTAAGGCAATGCCTAGAAGAGAAAATCTGACTGGCTATTTATGTAATCAGTTTCTGATACCTGTCAAACAGGCCGCAGAAAAGTTGACAATAAGGGCAACTACATTCACCGTCAGTTGAAACTGAACAAATTTCTGAATGTTAATATAAACTGAACGGCCCCATTTTGCTACAGTTGCAATTGTCGAGAAGTTATCATCCAGAATTATGACATCAGCACTTTCCTTTGCCACCTGCAAAAAAAGAAAAAAAATCAAAATGTATATCAACCGGCAAAATAAAAATTTCAGAATGACAAGTTTCTCAAAAAAAAAAAAAGGAATGACAAGCATTCTGCTAAACAAAGCACAGGTAGGATCAGCATGAATAAATAAGGCTTCTCGTCCAAGAACATAGAGAACTAAAAATTTGGAAGCACAGATGGTCTTATTATAGCCTCAACATCATCAGGAAGGTTCTGTGAGTTAACATAAGAAATGTGGGTGAGATCATCTTTTTCTTAATATTATCTTATGGTTCCACCAATTCAATATTAAGTATTCCATGTCAATCAAACAAGAATATACATAAATTCATTGGAAATAGTTAATAAAACTATGAATCAATGGGATGGCAGATAAATATAACAAAACAAACCTCAGTTCCAGCAATGCCCATTGCAAGCCCAATGTCAGCTTCATGTAGGGCTGGAGCATCGTTTGTGCCATCACCAGTCACAGCGACAACTTCCCCAAAAGTTGTTCGCAGGTGCTTCACTAGCATATGCTTATCCAAGGGTGAAGATCGAGCCATCACCTGCAAAACATAATTCCAATGAATTTTCAGGAAATGTGAGACAAGTTCTCCACCATTTACAGTCAATATAAAGGAGCATTTAAAGTTATATAGAGTTGAATTAAATAATCTAAAAGTACCTGAATCTTTGGAATAAGTTCCAACAGCTCTTCCTCACTTTTCTCCCGGAATTCAGGTCCTTCAATTGCTATGCCCTCGTCAGTCAAAATTCCACATTCTCTAGCAATAGCCTTAGCAGTCGTTATATTGTCACCAGTGACCATCCGAACCACAATTCCAGCTGATCTGCAAATTGCAACAGACTCCATGACGCCAGGGCGCACTGGATCTTTAATACCCACAATACCTATGCATGTGTACCCCTTGAAAGGAACAGAGCAGTCAGTGGCGAAATCACTTTCAGTTTCCAAGTAAGCAAGGCAAAGCGTTCGAAGAGCTTCACTAGCAAATTGTTCAATTGTATTCTTCAAATGATTGATGGAGGCCTCATCAAGTGGAACAACCTCACCATTCACGTTTATAAATTTGTCACAAGCAGCTAAAACAATTTCAGAGGCTCCCTTACAGTGTGCTCGAAAGCTTCCAGTGGAAAGCTCTAAAACTACACCCATACGTTTCTTTGTTGAATTGAAAGGTTCAACTTTCACAATTTTTGACTTTTCTCTTTCTTCTTGGAAGTTTCCTCCAAGTAATAACCCAAATTCTAAAAGAGCTGTTTCTGTGGGTGATCCCAATATCTCAACTTTGTTATCTCTATTACTAACAATTTCTCCTGCAGTGTTATTAAATATTGATTCAAGTAGAATTTTCAATGCAGCATCTGGAATTGCAGATCTAAAACTAAGAGCACTCTTGGAGTTGCTCACTTCCTTGACTTCCCCACATACGCATGCTTTCACAACAGTCATATGGTTAGTTGTTAGTGTCCCAGTTTTGTCACTACAGATAGTTGTGGAAGATCCCATGGTCTCACAAGCAGCTAGATGGCGAACAAGTGCCTTATCATTCATCATCTTCTTCATGGCAAAAGCAAGACTCAATGTAACAGCCAAAGGAAGGCCCTCAGGAACTGCAACCACAACAATAGTAACAGCGATAGCAAAAAACTCTAACAATGCCATGGCATCATCACCAGACCAGATCCAGTGGCTTCCTTCCTGAAGCTTACTCCTAAATAGTCCTTCCACCAGAACGGCAAATGTCACAACAGCAAAGAATAAGCCTATTTTCCCAATGACAGTGGCAACACCATTCAATTTGACCTGCAGTGGGGTCTCATCATCTCCTCCTTCACTAAGTGTAGCCATTAATTTACCCCACTGAGTTCTCATCCCAACAGTAGTCACAAGCATTTTGCATGATCCATCCTGAACTTTTGTTCCAGAAAGAAGAAAAGGATTTGTAGCATTCACTTGAACTGGTTCACTCTCTCCTGTCAAACTTGATTCATTAATTAACAAAGAAAAGCCAGAAACAAAAAGTCCATCAGCTGGGACCTGGTCGCCGATAGAAAGATGAACAATATCACCAGGAAGCAAATCATAAATGGAGAGTTTCTGCCTCAAGCCATTTCTAGTAACATGAATTGATATCTTTTTCTTTTCTTTGTCTAAATCTTTGAATTGTAGAGATTGCTTATAATCACTTGTGGCAGTGACAAAAACTACAAGGAGAATACTTGCAACAATTCCAAGGCCATCATGTGCACCCTTAGGCCAACCTTCCATAACTATGCCAACAATAAGGGACACAAAGGCACAAAAACCTAGTATCATAAGTGTAGTGTCTTGTAGGGCTTCCCATACAAAAAGCCAGAAGCCCTTGGGTGGGCTCTCAGCAAATTTATTTACCCCATAAATTTCTCTCCGTTTATCCAGCAAACCCTCAGAAGTTGATATTCCGCTAGCAATTGACGTGGAGAGTTTGGCAGCAATTCCCTCAACACCATCATGAATTTTCAGTTTCTTTACATCATGGCCTTCAACAACTGATGCCAACTCATCAGCACAAATTTTAAAACCAGCAGATTCAACCTCCTCAGGTACAGTGTAGTCACTAGACAAAGTAAGACCTGAGAATAATCAAGGTAAAGGTCAACATGGAAGGATAACCTACAGGACATAGAGATGAATGCAATGAATACCGACCCTGGATAAACTGAAGAGCTGCTTGTGAGACCAAAACTGCAACTCGAAGCTTCTCCTGCAATACAAAGATGGGAAGCAAGAAATAGAATGAGAAAGGAGGACATGAAAGAGTAACTTCACTTATCTAAAACAACTTGTTTGATGGCTTTGATACTATCAACAGATTTATTTGATTCTATTTTCCATCATGACGAGACAATGTTTCCATTTCCAAGGCATTGTAAAAACTGAGGAACATTAGATAGGCTAAATAGATTTGGCTTTAGAAAATGAACCCAAAATTATACTGGAAACACTAAGTAAAGGTTTCTCCCTTTCAGAACAGCCACTCCATGTACTAACGCAGAGTGTCTACATCTAAAGGCATTTCCAAATAACATTGATATGATACTGAAATTACACATAAAATTAGTCAAGAGAAAACCTATTTTCCCAATATCTTAATACTCCAACAACCTAAATCGTGTTCAACGATATTTGTACGTTTGAAATGATTAAATAGTTTTGTGTTGCCATTGCCAACATGAATGAAGGTCATAACTCACAAGAAATGTCAATTTGGCTAAGCAGGAGATGCTGAGTACGTTACTAAACAATTCCAATGGATCAGCTCAACCATTATGCAGCTTCAGTGCCATAAAGTTCAAATTCCATTTTAGAAGCATAGGCACAAAGAAAACGCCGGTGAGTCAGTTTCATTTGAAGTAAATCCTCGATAACAAACTAATCTAGGGGCTAGGGCAGCAAAATTCCGGCAAGAAAAATCAAAAGCAAATGTATAGGACGTCATGAGTTAACCAGGAGATATGATATTAACTGGTTTCTTATGAGAGTTGCTTCGAAGATAGGACGAGAACGTGTATTTTAGTTAAGTTATTGCTAGGAAATCCAAATTCCGTTTCATTGAACATTAGAAACTCTCTTGAAGTAGATAATCTTTGAACTGCAAACTAACAATAATAATTAATAATTGCTTTCAAAAAAACAATAATAATTAATAATTATGTAGAAAGTAAGTGAGTCTAAATGTTAAGTATGGAGGGCAAGGTAAAATTCCTAATCAAGTATTTTTAAAAAAATGAATCAAGAAAGCAAGCTGGATTGGTCAACGTGGAAAACATCGCAGAGACTCAGGTCCAACTCAAAATCCTGAAAAAGAAATTTTGAATCGTAGTCTTTTACTTTTGGAAGCAGATTTGAATTTCAGCCGTCTTAGATTTTCTGAGCAACCAAACACGGAAAATAGAGAGAAATAATACCTGATTAGAGCGACGGATGGCTTCGGCCTCAAAGCGCTTGGAGAGATTAGCAGTGAAACGAAACCGCCGTTTCTTGTTCTTCACTAACCAGCAAAGCTTTCTCCATCTCTGCAACGCTTCCTCCGACGAGTTCTTAGGCTTAACTTCCCCAAAGTTTTCATTTAAATAGCTCTCCATCAAACAAACTGATATTTGTCTTCGCAAAACAATTTCCTAAACTCTCTCACCTCTTATTAAGAAGAAGTAAGCACGAGTATCGTTTTTAAATTTCTAAGCTAAACCTTCAAAAAGATTTCTGAGAGTATGATAAAATTCTCAAGCAATGCTTTATTCCATTAGCACCTAACTTTCTTGTAAATGAAAAGTAAGAAAAAGAAGTCTAAACTTGACCTTCTACAACAGCAAAAATTTCAAATCAATACCAAAGTAGTAGGCCAGTTCTAGATGTAGATCTCAGACTCCGTCTTTCAGCGAGCCACCGGACAAAAATAGTAAGCCGTAGAAATTAATAGAGTAAAAGTTTTGGTATTCGACCAGCGACCGGGAGGACCGGTGAGGTCTTTATTGCTTGGCTTGCCTCGCCTCGTGAAAGACTTTAAGCACTGCTCCAATTGGTATATGCAATGCACGTGTGCGGTATGCCTGCAAATGTAAGGGTAATTTTCACCCAACTCCCTAAACTATGATTTATCTTATTAAAAAATGTCTGAACTTTAATTTAAAAACAGAAAAAATCTGAATTTCAATTTTTTTTACTGATATTTATTATAAATTTTAATTTTTCAACCTCTAACAACGTATTAAAATATTACTTTTCAAATAAGATTAGAAATTTTTCATCTCAAAATTCAATTTTTATTTCTGGAGTCAATTTTTATTTTTAGAGTGCGTCCGGAACGGTTTGATTTTCCCCCACATAAATTTTCTTTTTTAAAAAAATTATTTTATTTTTTAAAACATAAAAATACAATTTTTTGAATATACATATACAAATAAACAATCCATCACCAACTCATGCCACACCACTTTCATCCGCCACGGCCAACCAATATCGTCAGTTGACTATTTTAAGACCAACAAACAATATGAGGGTAGATCGATGAAAATGGTAATCAAAGAAAGAAAAACAAAGTAGATCATGATATTGGGTCGATTGATCAACTTTTATTTCTGACTTATTTTCGTCAACTTTCGGTAGTTAAAAAAAACCATATTTAGTTTTCTATGCATTGATTTAGTATAGTTATTTAATATTGATTGTTAAAAATAAAAACAAAATTTTTTTTGAAAATTTTCAGTTTAGTCGATAATATTTTAAAAATTAAAATTCAGGAGTGATAGTGAAAAATACCAAGCAAATAAAATTAATTGGTTAACGTGTTTGGGGCATGTCTGTGTTACTGACCAATAGAATCCGACAGAGTGTCCATTTCAATCTTGTTTTTCTAATTTTTAATTTTTTCATAGGCTGGACTCTCGTATTTGTATTTTGTTTTCGTCTTCTTTTGCCTTTATAAAATTAATAATTTAGACTCTTCAAAAAAATAAAAATAAAAACATTAATTTAGTCAAAGAAGAACATGTTGACACGTTCCCGGTACGCGCATATGAGATTAGAAAATATCCTAAAATAGCTCCAACTGTTTTAATTTATTTGTTGGGCGTCAGTAGACTGCTCTTATATCAGGTAGGGTCACATGGGATGCTATAATATTTTAAAAATCAAATTTAATTGGCCAAAATCATGCCGGCCATGTACTTTAGAATTTATTTTACACTTAGCAATATTATTAAGTTCCTATAATTTATAAAAAATTATACACTAAATTCTTATGTAACAGACCTAACGACGCATGTAAAATAAATTAAGAGGAAATATATTTCTAGCTCAAAAACGTACCATCTCTCTCTAATTGATAACCACTCCAACTTCTATTTCTCTCTCTCTAAATTAAAGGAAAGAGTAGATTTATGGGTTCTGATTTTTGAAAAAAAAAGAAAGGAGATGGAAAGAGAGAGAATGGAGTAAAGGGATGGAATTTTTTATGGATGCTGGTGGAAATATTTGGGTTGAGCGATGGTTGTGAGTTTTGAGGAATTTCAATTTGAAGGGATTTCTGGGACCTGTATTAGAGATATAGAGGTATTTTTATAATTTGTAATAGGATACTTGGTTATTAATAAATTTAAAAGAGAAGTATTATATAAAAACAGAAAATTAAAGTTTGTTTGTTTTTTCATGTTTAACTCCAAGTAAGTTCTGTCTTTCAATTTTGAATTATTTGTTCCAACAGTTACAAACTCATCTTTAACCGTTTTAATTTTAAAAGCTTTTTGTTTACTTTGACATTTCTTTATTCAAAACCAATCATATAATCATGCAAAATTTCTTACACTTCCGCTGTTTTGATTAGTTCATGTTTTTCTCTTTTAATGGGTATTTCTCCTTGATTTGTGATCCATTAATTCTGTTTGTTTCTTGTTAAAACTCTTAACAACTCTCTTTAACTTTATGTTTTATTTCTTGGCTTTCCTAATTTTTCTCCAAATATGTATTTTTAACTTCTATTAAACCAATTTATTATTTTAATTTTTCTACTAGTTTTCTTGTCAAACAAACATCTTGACAGGAACCATAAACGTCTAAATCAATGTCTGAATGAATTACAAGTTCTTGGTGGGCAAGATATGCGTTTCTATTAAGTCTTGTTGTTTGTGAATTTTGTATTAGTTTTCCTTCCCGTTAATTTGGAGAGAGAGAGGGAGAGACTAGATCAGTAATGGAAGCTGGAGTGGATAGCGATTAGAGAGATCCCATTAATTTGTTTTACATATATCGTTAGGCCCGTTACATAAGGGTTTCCTATATAATTCTTTATAAGTAGAGGGGCTTAATATTGTTAGTAGTACAGGGAGAGGACTTATATAAAAAAAATTGTATAGTACAGGGTCTTGATAATTTTAGCCAATTTTAATTTGGTTAACTATTATTTGATCTCTCAATTTTGATATATTAAACAATTTAATCTTTTGATTTTAATATTAATTTTTTTAGGCTATCTATTTTGTTAACATTATAAGTTGTAGTCAATCCACGTCAATTCCATGTATATCTTTAAATATGTCCATTTTCAGGACAATGACTGGCTCTGATCGAAAGTGGCTGACAGGTTTTAAGGGAAAATTATGATTTACTTCATACTTAATTTGTCAAAATTCAGATACTAAAAACATTTAAAAATAGAGACACTAAATCCTTAATAAAAAAAAATTGTCTGATACCTTGAAATTCATGAAATAAAGTTATAAGTATTCATATTATATTTAAATGGGCAATTTAGGAAATTTACATGGAGATAACGGTGTTTAGGAACAAAAGCACTAAAAAATCTAACGGTAATAAAATAGAAAAACTAAAAAAAATTAATATTAAAAATTGAGTAACTAAATTGTAAAAATAGAAAAATTAAAAATTGAGTAAAACTTATGGACTAAATTATAATTAATCCAATTTAATTAGGAAAAAAAAAAGTTTAATTTTATCCTTATTTTAGTCAAAACTCTTAATTTGTGTCCTCAACTTGTGATTTGTAACTTACTTCGTAGATTTAGACAAATTTTCGATCAAATTATAATTTCGACTAATTTGGAATTGAAATTTTTAAAAACTTTGTATTTTAAATTGACTTGAAATTTTTAAAAGCATGCAATTCAATTAATTTATCTTCATAAAACTAAACTTTAAATTTAAATTGACCTAAAAATATAAATATGTTACATTAAAAATTTCTTAGCCTTATTATATAAATCCAATCCATTCTTATACTTGTATAAAAAATTATGAATATTTCTCTTTAAAGCTCCAAGTTTAGAAAACAAATGGATGCATCTAAAAAGAAATTGACGAAAAATAATTTAAATAACATTTTCAGCATAAATTGAACAGTTAAAACTAAATTTCAGCATCTAATTAAGAATTAGAATTAGTTGTATGAAGTCCAACTTATGAAATTATTTAAAGTTCATGTGTTAATATTGATTGCTTGTTAGAGTATATGTCACTTTTATTATTTAGTTACTGTGCATTTTATTTAATTTGTATCATATTTTTTAGATGTTAGTTTAAATTATTATTATTATTATTATTAGGTGTGTTGTAAAATGAAGATTTGATTCTACAGCACTTTTTATCTACACAATCTTATGGAGTTAGTGAGTGGGCATTTGAAGTTGGAATCAGGCTTCTAAGACGGGCCTAACAAAATTTTGGATTTTAAGAACCAAGTTGACTTTTAGGTATAGAGTTCAAAACCCAATAGTAGTAAGAAGGTCCATATAGAGTTCTTAATGGGCTTATGGAATCTAAAATAACCATACTCAACACTTAGTGTCAGCAGGCGGCAGTTCAAATCAGTTTTAGCAACATAGATACATCATACATCAGACAATTCCTAATTTTTGTAGTAATTTAATGTATTAGTTTAGTTGATCAATTAATCAGAATTTGCTTAAAGCATAAAATTGAATTTATGGGGGGATAGAATCTGAAATTCACTTTACAAATATATTAAGTTAATTTTACCTAAGATTGTGCTCAATAATTTTTTAAAGTTGATATCATGATTTTGGATTGATGTAACTGAAGCTCAAATTTTAAATTTTATAATATGTTTCTAAATTATAAATATAATTATATATATATATATATATATATATACATATATATTTTCTAAGAAGGGGGTTATTTAATTAAAAATTGCAAATGAGCATCATATATAAGTTTAGGTACGAAATTGAATATTTTTAGCCAATTCAATTTAGTACAAAAATGTATTTGGAGTGACATTTTGACGACTTTGTGAAATTGGGAGGAATCATACCATAATTTTGTGGCAAATTGAAAAGTTATGGGTGAAATCTTTATTTAATCCTTTAAATTATTTTACAGCAGTTGATTTTAACAATTTTATTAAAGTAACTAGTAATAAAATGATTTATTTTCTTCAAAGTAATTTATTCTTTAGCAGTCACATTTTTAGCGGCAATTTCTATTTACTAAATACTACTAATAATGTAAACCAACTAATAATTATCATCTAATGATTCAATAGTTAAAAAAAAAAATACATATATAAGATAAAAATAGAGAAGACACACAATATAATTAATTCATCTACTATCTCAATGGTCATGGAAGCCAAATTCGAATCTAGCTTCATCTACTGAGTGTATGTGTGAGTTAATAACTAAGATAAAGAATGTAAGCAGTAAAATAAAAATTGTTACATCAACCGAATTTGACTTAGCGATAATGTATGCTCGCACATTGAGAATTGTTCTGGGTTCGATCTCCAATTAAAAAAAAAAAAAAAAACTTGTTATCCAATTATTTTAGTGAAACAATTAATGGATAGGCTAGCAAGTAACAACTATGACTTTAAGTAAATTCCGCACATCATAATCTGGCCAAAATTTGGGCGAAAAGTATGAAAATAATAGATACCCACCAAAGAGAATGGACCTCATCATATATCTATCTGCTCTAAAAATTAATAGTTAGATGCCTTCAAAAAGAAATGGACCTCATTTTTGTTTTTAATATTTATCTGCTCTAAAACTTCGTAAATCTAATTTTACATGTTATTAAGTTTTATAAACATGATCATTTTCATTGAAGTGAAAAAAAAAAACATAATCTATGTAGTATATAATAAGGTTTCCGAGCTTTAAGGAAAGGAAAAACCCATGTTGTTCATTGTAATGAAAAGATAGTTTAATTATAATCAGGAATTAAAAGAAAATAATAAGGATTGCATTAATTGGTGGGTGGAATGCAGCAAGCAGTGGTCTTGTAGGAACATGTCCATTCTATTCTATTCTGATCCTCTCCATCCTATCCTCATATATATAATTAAGACATCCAATCATAGAAAACTTTGAACATAAAATCAAAATCAAAATCGTAAAGTCATGTTCATAGAAAGTAACCCACTAACTCACATTGGATCCAAAGTGGCAGAGACCACGCGTGACTAAAAGGCAAGTTTTAGATTTTTTTATCTTTTCCTATGGAATATTATAATCCCATATGTCTACTGGTTTAACTATATAAAAGTAATTGGTTTTTACAGAAATTAAATCTTTATATTTTTAAATTTCTGAGTGACATTTTTTTATAAAAAAAAAATTGAAACAGAATGGAAAAATAAAATAGACTAAAAGGAACAAAGTTAATACAGTGGGTTTTTTAAACATAAATATTGACAATAAATCGAATGTTTTTTTTTTTTTATGTATATAATTGAGAAATTTAATGAATATAGAGAGTTAGTAATAGTATGATTATAATTATGTAAAAGGAAGAAATATTAGTTATCTAAATTGAGAAA
Source organism: Croton setiger (assembly GCA_948099555.1). Classification (NCBI taxonomy): domain Eukaryota; kingdom Viridiplantae; phylum Streptophyta; class Magnoliopsida; order Malpighiales; family Euphorbiaceae; genus Croton; species Croton setiger. The sequence goes on from CANUEY010132205.1 coordinate 68,804, forward strand.
AGACTTGTGACTAAGTTAAATTCACTTCGTAATTCAAACTGACTGTCTCCAACTATATATTACATGCCCATTTTTCCACTTACTTGGAATCCAATTTCAACCTTTTTTTTCTGTTTTATTTTTTCCGTTGATATTTATTATCTAATAAAACTTTCTTTCTTTGGTTTTCTTTTTTAATTTTACTTATTGCCCTGAGATATGGTATAAAATGGTAGAATTTGTTTATAAAATACAATATATTTAATTTTTGTATTTTTATAATTTAAAGAATAACTAATGAAAATGTTAAAAGAAATAATTAATAAATAACTATTAATAATTAGTTAATTATCCTACATTTCACCGTATTGTTAACACTAAAATGAGTGTTATCTCCTATTTTTTTCTCACAATATTAACTGATGTATTAGTTTTTTCCTTGATGCAGAGATTAATAAGTGAAACTGTTGTACCTATTCAATATGACTGATTAATATAACATGTCAATAAAAATTAACTGTGTGAAAAAAATATAATGTGATAATTATTAATTTATAAATAAAAAACTGTAAAGAATTTTGGTGTCAGTACTTCCCTTTCAAACGTAGACAGGGTATGGAATATAAGAGTAGATTCTAAATTTTAGAAAGAAAAGATAAAATACATGGATAAGATATGCTCAATGATTCATCAAACCACAAATGCAAATCTTTTATTTATTTATTTTTTTAAGTTAATTGCATAAAAATCCTGAAATAATGAAGCCTTCTCATTCAAACCTTTTTATTTATAAAGTTTGCATATGAATGTACTCATTGTTTTTACTTTAGAGGAGACTGCATGACTTGCCAAAAAAAAAAAAGAGGGGACCCGATGAAAGTGGATCGAAAAAATTGTTTACCACTAGAACCTTGTATTTACTAAAGTTCAAAAGAAAATATAAACTTTATAATAATAATAATGAGAAAATTACTTTCGGCTTTTTGTAGTTTCTTAATTAGATTTTTAAATTTTTCATATTTTAAAAATAATTTTACACTTATGGGTCATTCCATTAATTTGATCATGGTTTTCTGAATTTTATTTTAATGCAAGAATTACTCTCTAATCCAGTTGATTTTATTAATTAGACTCTGAAATTTTTTATATTTAAGTTGATAATAGCACCTTGATAGCTATATTGCCATTGTTTCAGTCACCACCACCGTCTAGTAGCTTACGAGCGGGCGAACAACATGCACAAAAAAAACATTGTCAATCGTCTTCAAACACTAAAAGATGTCGAAAATGCGTTTTTCCAAACTTGTTGTGATTGTCAACAATAAAAGTTTGAACAATATTTTATCCTGTTTGGCTGAATTGTGAAGAACAGAAAGAAATATCACCATTTTTGAAATCTTTTTAGGAAGAACGATCTAGATAGTGTAAAAGGGGCAGCAATTAGTGTTTCCGGCCCTGTCACTGCCAGTGGTAGGACAAAGAAGATGTGGATCAAGAACAAGAGAACACAACCACAATAACCACATAATACTTCTTTTATCTACAATAAGGGTATTTCGGTCTATCTCAGTTGAGGAAAAATCCAACATAACAATAATAATAAGAATAAAATACATATATAAATTAAAGTTTGTTGGTATAAAAATATTGCTAATTTTGGTTTTGTGAAGTCTTTGTAGAATAATATTCGTATGGTGCTAATAACTTATTGTCTTCATATGATTTAATCTCATTCCATTCCATGACCTTCTTCTTTCCTCACTCACAAAAACAAATTGGATCTCATATCGTAAGCTTCCTCTCATAGTCTAATGGGCAACATAAAATAAAATGTCTTTATATGCCTTTTTTACATGCATTCTTCTTCAAAAGCTTTCGCAAAAGCCAGTAGTAGTTTCATTTTCCCCATCAAAATGAGTTTTAATTTTAATTAGGATTATAATTCTTAGAATTAATAGTGTTTTTAGCATTAGAAAGGGAGGAAGTAGAATCTTAGTCTTAATGTCAGTTTATAGTATTTAAATTAAAAAACAAAATGAAAATGGATATGTGTTGTATATATGTGGTTTGACTTGAAAATAAAAAGATAAGATAGAAGAAATGTTGAAAAAGGTTGTAAGAAGGAAATTAGTGGATTACCCAATAGGATTATCATATGGATTGGTGCTATTTGTGCCAGATGTTACTCTACTCGTCTCTGCCAAATAACTATATTTGTTCATCATTTCTAATGATATGCTAATAGTTGAAAAAGGAGTAAAGCATGCACGCACACATTACTTTAGTACAACTAATTTTCTCATCCCACATTATGTCTACAAAACTTCTGCTTTACATTTTTATTTTTTATTTAATGTAAATCACTTCATTTTCAGTGGGAACCCATTTCGTTTCATAATTGAAAGAGAGAGAGGTTGGTTGAAGGGGGAGAGAGTTTAGTAATTAATTGTAGGTAGGGTTTATTAAAAAAAAGGAATTGAAATTATTTTAATGAGGTTAGATATGAATTAAAAGCAATAGATAAAAGTTGTAAACAAAATCAGGTTATTAGAAAACGCCAAAACATAAGTGATACTGATACAGCAGGAGAAGGAGAAAGTATATTTTATTGGATTGTAACAATTACTTCACAAATGAAAATATCGTTTAGCACAAGTAATGTAAAGTGAGGGGCAATCTTTTTCAGAAGAAGAGTGGAGAAGTCAATTGTGCGACCAATGAGCTGGATGCGGCTACAAGAAAGAGATAGACCATAAAACTATCAATTAATTTATAGAAGAAGAAGATTGAATCAGATTCGTGTATGGACCTGCTTTCTCTTCTTCAATTCAAATGGGTACAGCTTGTAATAAGGTACTTTGCCTTAAAAGCCTTCAAACATTGGCTTGTAATAAGCTAAATTCTGTATGTTAATTAATTTTTCAAAAGGCTTGAAATATTGGGTGCATTAACTATTTATTTTTTTAGTATTGTTAGCAAACACATATCTAATTAATTAAATGAAAGTGAGACGACGATGATTTAGTTGGTTTTCTCATTTTTATGAGTAATAGAAAATTTAAATCATATTACTATCACTGATTCGACTTATAATTTTACAGATCAAATGATCATCTTCTTATTAATTAATTGATTAATTAATTTTTTTTTATAAAAAGAAAAATTGAAAACCATAAGCAACGGATTACATGAAATGAACAAAAGGATAGGGCGGTCCTTAATATTTTGTCTTCCACCCTTGATTGGAATATACTTCTTTTTGTAAAGGATAGGATGCAAAAGTGACATCTCTATCAAAATGTCATTCTTCTAATTTATATGTTTTCAACAATTGTATTGGAGTTAGATAATAATGTTTTTGAATATCATATACCCAAAATAGTTCTATATATAAATTTATCATCATTTGTTAAATGTTAATCATATAATGTGCTAGTTTTTGTTTATTATTTGATGAGTTATAATAATTAATGACAATGCTAGACAAGATTTTAAGTAATGTTATTCACTTATTTAATAGATTAAATGAATAGAGCTTTTATATTATTTATCTAAACAACTAAATACTCATAATATCCGCACATAACAAATCCATTAGCTATGTAGAGCTAATTGAGAGTTGCTCTGAAAAACTATGGAAGCTACATATACTTGGTTTCATAAAGAGAGAGGACACTTTTTCTTTTTTTAAGTTTTTATATGAAAGTACAATTAATCTTTTAACCACGAGTGGGCAACATATATCCAGCGAGTAACGTACCCCACCAGTAAACAATTATAAATACCATTTCTAGCAACTACCCTATTTATTAATTCAATACTCCAATTATTTTCTTTAACACAAACAATCCTTTCTGCCTTTTTCTTTTCCTTCTTCCTCCTCCAATTCCAATTCTCAGTATGGGCTCCTCTCTTCTGGAAGCTCTCAACGTTCGTGTAGTCGGCTCCGGCGAGAAAATTCTCGTTCTCGCCCATGGATTCGGCACTGATCAATCAGCATGGCAACGCATTCTTCCATTTTTTATTCAAAACTATACTGTAATCCTCTACGACCTCGTTTGCGCCGGTAGCGTCAATCCTGATTACTTCGATTTTAACAGATACACCGCTCTCGACGCTTTTGTCGATGACTTACTTAACATTCTTGACGCTCTTCGCGTCCAGCGCTGCTTCTACGTTGGTCACTCCGTCTCCGCCATGATTGGCCTGTTAGCTTCCATTAGACGCCCCGAACTCTTCGCCAAACTCATCCTCATCGGCGCTTCTCCGAGGTAAAACTCGTTTTAGTCTATATGTCTTGTTAATCTCATGTTTGATTACGTTTTTTTTTTCTTTTTTAATTCCATACTTTTAGGTTTTTGAATGACGTAGATTATCATGGAGGATTCGAGAGAGATGATATTGAGAATGTTTTCGCTGCAATGACTGCGAATTACGAAGCTTGGGTTAACGGTTTTGCACCGTTAGCCGTCGGAGCAGATGTGCCGGCGGCCGTTAGAGAATTCAGCCGGACTCTTTTCAATATGAGACCTGATATTACATTATTCGTGTCTAGAACTGTTTTTAACAGTGATTTAAGAGGAATATTAGGTTTGGTCAAAGTACCTTGCTGCATAATTCAGACTGCTAAGGATGTGTCCGTACCAGCATCGGTGGCCGAGTATCTGAAGACTCATTTGGGCGGTCGGAGTACGGTGGAGTTACTAAGAACGGAGGGTCATTTACCACATCTGAGTGCTCCGGGGTTACTGGCTCAAGTGCTCCGGCGAGCCCTTTCCCGGTGATTCATAAGTGATGCTGCTGCGTGTATTTCAATTGTTTGTTTGTCAATTGGCAATTGACTTGAGCTAGATTAGAAGTTGCTACAGTACAGCTAGTGAGTGGGGTCCAAACGGAAAAAAAAATTAAGTCAGATGCTGACATTTGGCGAATAATTTGTGGACGTTAGCAATTTGGAAATCGCGATTATATGTATGATGTAATATGATAATATGATACTATTTCTTTGAGTTGTGTGTATTTTTTGATTTCTGAGTCTGTTGCACAAAATATAGCACAGTCCATATTCCAAGTGGTCTTTTTGGGGTTTATAGCTGTTATATTTTGTACGGTAACACTAACAATCTAAATATGCTCTGCTTATGCACATAAATGATTCTCATATACCGAGTATACAATTGTTTTATTCTGTTGATTTTGAGTATAATTTTTTTGTAAATAGTTATTAGTACTTTGGTATTGTCCCCAATGATGGAAAAATCTGTTGTATTTGAGTGGTAATTGCATTGTTTTTAATCGCTAGTTCTTCCACCTGTTCTTATAATATGGATCTTTTTTTTTGGAAAATGTTATAACATGGATCTTGTTGAGTTATGTTTTATTGCTATTTGCCCCTAGTGGGTTGTATAGAGCTTAATATTAATGGAAATTAATATCTTTGGTTAAAAAATTTTATTTATGTATATATATGATAATATGATATTTTTTGCACAGGATAAGATTCAACACATGATGATCATGTGATGCCTTATGCTATTTTTTAATAGAAAATTATAGTTTATTTATTGCATATTAGCCAATTTTACAATTTAATCATCTAATATAATTTGCTTCCGTTCAAATTTAACCAAAATAAGGGAAGAGATTTTATTTGAATGTTGATATTGGCTTTTGGTCAAACCATGTTGTTTTTGTTTTTGGATTTATTGTTCTTATTTCTTGTAGGGTTTATGAGCAACGGTTGCTTTTTCTAAATATACATTCACCAAGATATTCCCTAAACCTAGATATCAAACTAGAATTCCAGGGGTTACCCTTTAAAAACCTAAATGACATGGCATTTTACAAATTATCTATACCAATGAAATTCATACCATCCCATGCAAATACTACTCAAAATCACCAATTTCTCTAAGAAACTCAAAGTCGCAGAATAAAGAACCCGAAGTCTTACTAGTGGAATAGCGAAATCATCTTCAGCCTTCATTACCCACACCAATTTGTTTTCCAAATTGTTGAGATTTCTGACCGATCATAAGGGCCTTTTAGTCTTTTCAAACTGAGATAACATTACATGCGGATGAAAAGTAAATGTTTTAGTTGAGAAGAAGAATTTGTCATGCTGTTATTCAGTGTTTTGATAGGTAGATCCAATTGTCATTGAGTTAAAAGTTAGCGTGCCTATGTAATTAACAATTAATTATATTTTACGAGCACGTAATTTAGATATAATAAAAGAAAATTTTTCTTTTTTAGGTCATTCAATATCAACATAATGTTAAATAAAAAATTCTGAATTTTTATTTTTTTACTCAGATCCACCTATTATTGAAAATATTATTCGTATCACAAATATATTTTCATTACGGAAGCTCAATAATCAATTCGTAGAATCAGAATTACAGTCATAACCAAATAGAAATCAAAATTAGCAATCAAATTACAATTTATAAATTAAAATCAATTTTAAAACCATAAAGGGCGCCACCACGAATTAAACCCCTAACCAACAGAGAGGGGCATCTCAGCCGCTAAAGCCAAATTCATTTGCATATTCTGAATCTTTTTATTTATATAAAAATAGATTTTTTTTTTTTTTTTTTGAAGATATTATATAAAAATAAAAATGTATAATTGAGAACTTGAAGACAAAATTTGTGATGGAGTTTTCGAAATAAAAAACTGCCGTGTACTTTACAATTGCGTGAATTTTGTGGATGACGGAATATTAATTTATTTATTTTTAGACTAGTTATCATCTGCGGGAAGTTCCAAATTCAAATAGTGTGTCCCACCACTTGATGAAGGAGAGATTCTTTGGTCTTCATAGTTAAGCTCATTCTACGATCAACTCCTGGTTTTATTAGGGTTGAGGAAAATGGGTTCAATTGGCCGAATTGAATCAAAAATCGAATAGCCAAATTAAAAATAAAAAACCGAACCGATGCTACTAAAAACCGATAATGACTGAACTGAGAAAAATTGGTTTAGTTTCTACAGATTCGATTATAATCTGTAAAAAAAAAGGTCAATTTCAGTAAACACAAAATTTCAGAAACCTAAAATCTCGTTCCAGTAAACTAACAATTCTATATATTCAATCACAACTCATAAGTAGACCAAATGATATGGAGGATTACATTTACGAGTTCAAAAACAAAAAATATGTACACAACAAATTATTTACAAAGCAAAAATCAAAAATAGAAACATTAACCAAATCTAATCCCTCAATCAAAACAAATAATAAATATTACTTAATGAAGCATTAGATTAGATGTCAGATAAAGAAGTAATACATTCTCAAAATCAAAAATACAAAAGTAGATACAAAAATGAAAATTGAAAGTAGATATAACAGCAACAGTGGCGGCTCGGAAAAAAAAAAAAAAAGTTAAACTTCCTTTCCGCCGCCACCGTCAATTCTAGCCTCGACACCTGATTCATCTGCATCATGCTTCTTCATCTTCTGATTCATCTGCATCATGGTTCTTCATCTTCTTTCGATCGATGCGAATGAAATAGGCTTTTGAAAAATAACTGAAGAGAGAGGAGAGGGAGAGTTGAATCTAGGTAAGTTTAGAGAGAGGAGAGTAGAACGATTTAATTGAAAGAGATGGAAGAGGAGATGAGAAGAAATTGCGAGGAAGGAGAAGGGAAGAGGAGAGGGAGGCATTTATATTATAGGTTCGGTTATCGGTCGGTTTTGGTTTTTAAACTCTCAAAACCGTGAACCGAATCGAATTTCTCGGTTCCTCTAACCCACAAAATCAAATTATCAGTTAATCAAGCTTTTCACTCTCCCATTTCCAATGCAACTAAGTATATTATGTTTTGGATGTATGTATGAAGTACAAAACAAAACACTATGTCCCAAATCTAATACTAAATTTATTTTGATCCATCAATTTCTTTGTTGGCTTTTACAATATTTGACCATCATTCATATATTGCTTTTTTTATATATTTTAATTAAATTATTAGTGAATTGACTAAATTAATCATGATTATTGTGTCAATTTTTGATATTGATTAATGAGAGTGATTATATTCATTATTGTTTCTTTAAAAAAAGAAAAATATTCATTATTATTGTGTGCTCAAATTAAATTTGAGAAAATGTTTAAATTGAATATAATGTAATGAAATAGCATTTGGGGAAGTATATACTAATATGGTACAGAAACTATGGGAGGTCTTGATGAATTAAGAATTAGATATTACATAATAACATTCTAAAATAATAAAAGACTGATAAGTAATGTTTGATTATGAATTTTAAATTTTAAAAATTTTTCCAATTTTCTTTCTTCTTTCTTTTTTTTAAAAAACTGATTGCACCCATAAAGTTTCCCTATTTTTCCGATTGCAACATCAAACTTAAACTTAACCACTGTATAACATTACATTCTAATTTTTGTTTCTTTTATCAAGTTAACAACTACCTTGTCCCAATTTATGCGAGTAATATATTATTTTGAGAGTGATTTGTGTATTTTCAAAAAATTAAGGACCAAAGTGCAATTTATCTTATCTTCCTCCTCTAGCAATTGTATGGCCGTCATCGCAACTTTGGAAGCTTGTTGCATCTCATACAGGTCTGGACGGATGAATTGGCAACACTAGTGAACAGACTAGGCTACGATGAGCTTTTTGCTACACCAACAACTTTGATGATTAGTGGCGGAAGGAAAGATAAATGGGTTGTTGCTATAACTTTAGAAACCTTTTGATGTCGTCACTTTCAAGATTGTTTCTCGCAGTTCTAGTGGCCGGCTAGAGGCAATGAACACACCATTCATCTACCATTAACGAGCTTAACTTGTTGATGCAAACTTCCAATCTAATCATAGTTATTTTTGACAGACAATGATTTAGATGATAAATAAAATATTAAAGATTTAACACAAAGCACGTATAATAAAAACAAATAATGAAACTTTTAGAATTCTGAAGTTAAAACAATTCAACACACTTATTTTCTTATATTTTTTTAATGCAACTTTTTAGTGATCGGATGTGTTACCATGACTATAAAAAAAAAAAAAACTGGTAAAGTTTAGGTTTGTGACAATTGTTATAGAAGAAAAACAAAGTATGTTGCACTTTGGTCCTTGGTATTTGAGAAAATACAAATTACTTTTGAAAATTACATTTTATTCATCTAAATTGCGCGTGTATGTTGAGACAGTGTATGTGTCTGACTTGTTGAAGGAAGCAAAAGTTGGAATGTGAATTCGTACACCCCAAAGTTCAAACTTCATCCGGGATGAATATGTTTTTGAGGCGGATAATATAATTGTCTAATTATTTTATTTACAACGACAATTAAATAAAAGGAAATAATTGTAGGTTTTGGAAGGATGTTAGGTTGTACTTTATGCGGAAGAAGATAAGATATTAGATATGAAGCCAAGAATCGTCCTTTAGATAAGAAAATTGATTCCTGTGTCTCACAAGATTCTCATATCCTTCTTCTTCTAAATAAATACTTCCCATATACTCCCAAAACCATTCTATAAATGAACTTTTTTTTAATAAATTGACAATATATTAATTGATGATAAAAATTGGACCACATTAAAATTTTTTCTTACGAAAATACATATTTGAGATTTCTTTAAAAAAAAATACATATTTGAGATAGGTGAATAGTATGTTACATACGATTTTGGTCGGACAAAAAGCTATTCCTCTAAGTATTTGAAATTTTTTACAATTATATCTTTTCGCAGAAAAAAAAAAAAGTTGAGTAATCAAATTTTAATAGAGTAACATGCCGCAATAACAAGCTCCATTAATGTAAAATTATAACTGAGACTTTAAACTCTAGTCTGGATATAAACAATCAATCATCTAGCTTGTATTTCGAACTATCAACTATCAATCAAAATAGACAAAATGGAAATACATAAAAAAATCATAAATAACAAACTCACAAAGGGATAAATATCATACTCAATATCTATGAATGAATCAGTTTTGAGATACAAAACTCAAAATCTATTAATGTAACAGATTTAAAAGAAAAAATTATTTTAAATAAATAGAAAATTTAAAATTTATTGGAAGAAAAACTAAATAAAATAAAATATAAAGTAATAAAAAGCGTTGAATGAATCAGAGTGGGATTTTAAAATTTTTATTTTAAGGTATACCATATTTAAGCTCCTTTCTATATTTAAGCTTACAAACTTTAATTTTTCTATTTTGTGAGCTATTATGGTTGAGTAGGTGTGATTTGTTGGGTTGGTGCAATGGTTTGCCAGTGGTGATCGATCAGAAGGAGGACTGTGGTTGCACGGTGGTGGTAAAATGTTGTTTTTTAGAAGAAGACGATGCTCTGGATTTTTCAAATAGTTCCTAAATTGTAATAAAGTGGACAGAAGGAAGGAATTATGGGTGTATTTGTTAAAAACAAAACCACCTAACCGGCTGCTAACAGGGAAACGGGATAATATATTTTTGGTGAAATTACCTGAGTTCAAGTATATAAGTGAGAGGTTTGAAGTTTAGGTACTGAATTAACAGAACCTTCAAAGTTTAGGGAGCAACAGTGAAATTCACCCCTTTATCTGCCGAAAAAGCTTCGAAAATTAAAATTGCCCATTTTTGCTTCGCATAGTAAGCATGTTTCTGTTTTTACAAATTATAAAAAAAAAACAAAAAAAAAAAAAACAAAAAAATTGGGTCTATATCATATAGATATATATGAGACACCCCTAAATAATTTTACAGTGTCTTATATGATCAACCCATTCATTAAATTGTTATGTGTTTCTATAGTGAAATATATATTTATATTATGATAGAAATCAAATTAATCAATTTGTGAGTTCCATCTCTATCTTTATCTTTATAATATATATAATTTTTAAGAAATGAAGACATCATGGCATAATAATAACTTTTAAATGCTTATGTATCATTTTTTGATAATTTGATTTCTTTTTTAAAAAATTAATAATAAATCATTATAACCATTAAATTTTTAATGAATAATAAATATATTAAGTTAGTTTAAAATGTTTCATCTTGTCTTTTAATTATAAGTCATATTAAAATAATATTATAATTATAACTTAGTTATGACTAAATAAATATTTTGAGATAATTTCAGTCAAAATATTACTAAATAATATGTGTTTTTTACTATTATTTTTATGATATATATTTTAAAAATACGTGATTATCCTTAATATATATTAACTATTTCTTTATTTTTTAAAGGGACAAAATAAATACGTTGTTCTTTCTTTAACAAATTTTTAATGAATAAATATTTTTATATAATAAATAATAGTTTATAATAAATTAATTATATTAATAATAAATTCTCAAATTAACAGTAAAGTCAAATAAAATAAATTTGTTATTATATTTATATTTCTATGAAGATTTATTTGAGCAATTCGGCATATTTAATTGTATAATTTGGTACATTGAATTAACAATACCATATAGTCTTATTTTAAAAATATTAATTAATTGTTGTTAAATTTATATAATTTTTTTGTTTGAAAAATTTTTAAAAACAATTTTTCTTTCTTCAACAAATAGTTCCCGCATAGTGTTTATGTTTCGTTTATGCTATTTAAATTTTAAATACGTAGTAATTTTACATAGTTGTGACACCTCAAACCAACCCAACGTCACTTTTGATGTCATTTCATGCATAACATGCATTTTTATCTTATAAGCATTGTTTTAAATTGAATTTTTTTTTTATTGGTTAAGAAATGTATACTTTGAATATGTTATCCCTGCCCACAACAAAACAAGTCGAAAACCCTCTATAGGAGAACGCAGTTGATGCGGTTAAAGCCGGTATCAACGAGAATCTAAAACAGCTTATGGACACGCACAATTTGAATCCCCCACCTGACTTTACATTTCCCCAATTTAC
>CANUEY010132386.1:0-11190 GCA_948099555.1 Croton setiger
CTACGGTCGACTATATGTGGGTTAAGTCGGGTTTGACAGGTCTCGGGTTCCGTAAGCGAGGTTTCGGCTTTTGAGGCCTAACCTTTTTATATACCGTTTGGTACGGGACTTACGGTTGATAAGCATTACCAGTACTCCGACTGGTGTATCCGAAAAATTTTCGGAAGGCAGCAGTCGATCGCACTGATGACCTTATCGAGGGGTGATAAGGGCAGAATGAAGGTAGAAGATGATGAAAGATGCAAATGCAAATCCTAAAACAGAATTAAAAGAAAGCAATGAAACACGCAACAAATGACCGAAAATCGCCAAACGACATTTTTTATTTGTTTTTGGAATTTTTGAAATTTTAACTTAAAAGTTGGAAAGAAAACAAACCGTATAAAGTTAACCCCTAATTACAGTCAAAATTTCAGTTAATAAAAACTGGAATTTTGACTGTAAAATCCCCAGCAGAGTCGCCAAAAAACTGTTGACAAAACATATTTAGTTTTGGGAGGTGCCGAAACTAGTCGGTCTTAAAAATATTTAAAAGAGTCGCCACCCGAAGTTCGGGAAAAACCAAATTTTAATTTTAAAAATGACTCCGTTTTTATTTTTAAGACACTTGGCCAGGATAAGGGGGTTGGGTACGAAGATTTAAATTTCAATTAAACCGTCGCCCGGTAAAAACCGGCCTCTGGTTTGTTTTTCTTTCCAAAATTTAAGTTTTAAAATAAAAATCTATTGCTGTGATTAAACTAACGATAGGCGATAATCGGTCATTTGCGAAAATAACATTCAAACAATAAAAGCGGTAAAAACGGAAATTAAAGTGCGGAAATTAAAAATCCTAAAATTAATTATTCTTTCTCTGATTTCGAGAAAATAATTACAAAACAAACCTATAAATTTACAATCTACTCTTTTTTAAACCCAAATTAAACCTAAACACCCAAAAATAAAGAAATTAAAGCAAACTTGGAAAATTACGAAAAAGTCCTTAAATTTTAGAAAAATTACAAAAAAGTCCCTAATAATTGAAAAATTATTAAAATAACCCAAAATCATGCATTTTATCTGAAACAACCCAAATAACACATAAAGCATGCAACATTGACAATTTAAAGCTAAACATGAAAAATTTGCATTTTGGTCCTTATATTTTATGAAAATTACAAAACTGCCCCTAGACATCACAAACAATATAATGGATACTTTTTATGGTGTGTCATGCTAACTAACTCCAAATCAATACTAAATTGCAAAACAGTCCAGCAGTCTTAGAGAGATTCCAAAACAGTCCTGAAGTAAATAGAATTGCCAAAACAGCACCCAAGTATATGAAAATACAAAACAGGCCTTGCATTATACCTTAAACAACATGCTATAGAAAATAAATGGGTTCTAGCAAGCATGATTTCAAGATCAGGGTATTTAAAATGAGAACTGTTTTGCAAAATATGGAAAGAAAATGGCAGCAACAAAGTATTGAGCAGTGTTCATTCATATATAATTTCAGCAAAAATAATTGCAACATTCACTTCAATGAAGATAGAGAGCAATTGGATTAATGGATACAGAATGCAACAATTAGACTCCTAAGCTACAACAAACATTTATTTCAGATTATGCTCAGACTAAGTACTCATTTTAAAATCACAATCAGATTCAACTATCTGGAATCAGATTCAATAGAATGGCATGGTAATCAGATAGGGGAACCATAATTGAAGCTCATGCTGAAAAACATACCAGGAATGATAGGCAATAATCTAAACAAACATTTAAGCAAGACTCACTAAAGACAAAAATGCATTGAAATGAAGCCAGATCCAACAACTCTCTACAGTTCAATATATTAATGAGCAGAACAGCAGTGCCAAGCATTATAAAACTGCCATAACAGTATGAACTAAATCTCTTATTTTTGTTTGAAGATTGAATGAGCATTTGTTAACATATTAACCAGAACATCAACACATTGCAGCAGGGATGAGAATAATAACACTTAGGGAAAGTTACAAATAACAGAGACACTAACAGAACAGAAGCTGCCATATTCATGTTTAGCTAAAGATCTTTGTTCATCCAGCATAAATATTAAACAAAATGACATTCAACGGAAACCATACATTGAAAATGTAAATTTAAAAAAGCTCAAACAATCATCTAACATCAATCAGGATCCCAAATCTTTCCAAACATCAACATTATGAAAACAGAAATGAAAATGAAAAGAAAAGTGATAAATCTGAAATAGTACCTCAAATTAAGCTCTTAGAATCCTTTGATTTCCAATTAAACAGAAACGTTAAATGTTTGTACAGGAATAACTTCAATTACATCCAAATGGTATTTACATCTCAAATCGATTCATACTATCAAATTAATTTTGATAGGAAAATCGATTAAAACAATCAGAAAAAGGGAAATATGAATGGAAATCTGAGAATCCCCAATTTCTTTAGAAACCCTAAAATTCTAATTTTCAGAAAATCTTTTGAGTGCTTACAATTTTCCTCGATTCCTCTTAGCGGACCTCTCTGGAACCTCTCATTTATCCTTTTTCGCCCTCCCTTCTGGACGCGTCTGGGCACTGCCATTTTCCCTTCCTTTTCTCTTCAGCCTCCACGTAGCCTTTTTGTTATGCCTTGGAGTAATCTTCTGTAGTCGTTTCCAATTTTGGTCTTGTTGCACTCGTCCCCTTCTTCAACCTTGAAGCCTTTGTCTTCGGCTTCAACTGTTTTTGTTCTTCACCTTCAGTTCGAAGGTTTTCTGTCTTCAAACTTGAAGACTTCGTCTTCATTCCTCGACTGTCTTTCTTCGATTTTCATTCTGTCTGTTTTGTTTATTCTTTTTTTTTGTTTTATTACTAATCAAAACGACGTCGTATTTGTTAATACGGCGTGTTTTATTAAATGGTTTTAAGTTAAATCAGTTTAATTCTGAACCGAACCAGTTTGGTTCGATTCAGAATTAAACCTTTCCTTCTTTTCATCCCTTTATTTTCTTTTTATTCAACTTCTAACCCCACTTCTTTTATTTATCTTTCAATTGTACCCTTCCTTCCCACTTTATCTTTCAATTTTTTCCCATTTCTTTTCTTTTTCTTCAATTAAACCCTTTTCTTTTCTTCAATTTAATTTATTTTTCCTCTCTTTTCCTTAATTTTTTTTCTCTTATTTTTTTTCTAATATATTTTTTCCTTTTCACATTTTCATCATTTTTTTAAATAAAAAGAAACTAAAACTAAAAATAAGACAAACATATTTTTAATTTGAATATTTTTCTTTTAAATTTTGGGATAAAAAATTCAGCTTCAATAGGAAGGAAGGGCCCGATTGAAATAGGAAAGAAAGAAGAGGGGGCCAAAGTAGAATTCTGAAAACTGGGAGGGTGGAAAGCAGAAGTGCCAGAAAGAAGGGGCCAAAACGGGCCGTTTCATATAAAAACGACGTCGTTTTGGTTTAATGAAAAATAAAGAAAAAGAAAGAAAGAAGATCAACAGAAAGCAAAAACGAAATTGAAAAGAAACGAAATCAGAACGAAGAAGCGAAGCATCCAGTTGAAATCGAACACATTTTTGGCCCCAAGGCCTCATAAACTCTTTTCCCCTAGCAGAAACACACAAAAACACATATTTTGGACAAAAGGCCTAAAAATCAATCTCCCCTAGCGGAAATATAAAAAAGCACACTTTTTGATCGCGGACGCCGTTGAACTCCTTTTTCGGCCACTAGGCCTACATTTTACACTTCGCCCACTAGTCCTACATTTCACACACTTCGATCGCGGTTGTCGTTAAACTCCTTTTTCGGCCACTAGGCCTACATTTTACACACTTCGACCATGGATGTCGATAAACTCCATTTTCGACCACGGATGTTGATAAACTCCCTTTTCGACCACGGAAGTGGATAAACTCCCTTTTCGACCATAGAAGTCAATAAACTCCTTTTTCAACCACTGAAGTCGATAAACTCCTTTTTGGCCGAAAAGGCCTAAATTCACTTTCACACACTCATAGCATGGATACATGCATACACCCCCTCCATCACGCCTTTAAATGGGAAAATTCGAACTACATTGACCTTGATCTCTCATCAAATGAGAGTATGTAGGCATATTCGAGATCTAACCTTGAATAACAGGTCTACCCGCGATCCTTTCCAAATCTCTTCATTCCTGCATCACATACATTTAGGGAAAAGAATCATGGATATGAATGCATGACATAACCTCCGAATCCACCTCGGGTTCAAAGACTAGTGCATTTCTCCATTAGGGCGATTAACCTAGAAATAGGTTAATCGCAAAATGAAGTCACTAGGGGTTTCTTTCTTAATTTTTCCCCTTTAACAAAATAAATTAAGTGGTGAATCTACACACACACATATCACCTCGAGTGAACATCCTCGGCTAACCGACTCCCCCGCGGATCATCCTGGTGGCTCGAAGGGCGCTCGGAAGGGTTCATACCCAACGACCGTATGTTCTCCTCCGGTGGCTTTTCGGCAAGCTACGACCACCGTTCTCTTCCTCTACACCCCTCTTTTGAACCATCGGAGCCAAATTCCCCCATGCACACTTAATTTAAAGATATAAGTTCACAATGTAGGCTCCTCACACTAGTTTAAAACCCAAAATATTTTCTCTCTCTACTGTTTTCTCCTTCTCCCTCACTTCCCAGCCATTTCATTCACTTCCTATCACCTCTAACCTTTTCCTACACGCCTAAGGAACACTCTGAAGGTATAAGAACCCAAGCTCTCTCTTTTTTCTCTTTTCTCTTTCCTTTCCTTTCTTTCTCTCTATTTCTCTCTTCTTTTCTGGTTTGGTTCATTTTCTCTCTCTTCTTCTCTGTTCCAGGCCACTTCTACACTCTAACACCTCCAGCTCCAAGTCCCTAACACCTCCCTTTACAGCAGCTCCTTCACTTTTTGCCCGAAATATTTATTTTTCCCTTTTTACTTAACTTACCTTTAAAGGTTTCCTTATTTCTCTTAATTTCTTTCTTTGTTTCTGTATTCCAGCCCAAAAACACACTCTAGCACATATTTTAAATACATTTTTTGTGACCAACTAATAGGTATAACACGTGTGCTGACGCTCGATTTTTGACCCCAAAATCTAAAGAGAAATATTAAAAAAAAGAAGAGAAAATATGTTTTAGTTGATTTTATTTTTAATTTCTTTTTATTTTGTAAAAGTTTTGAGGAGAAGAAGAAGAAGAAGAAGAAGAAGAAGAAGAAGAAGAAGAAGAAGAAGTGGTGTTTTTTTGAAGAAAATTAAAAGAAATAGGGAAAAATTGAAAGAGAAAATAGGAAAGGAGGGGTGCAATTGAAAAGAAATAAAGGAATGGGGTTAAAAGAAGAAGAAAAAAGAAAAGAAGGGAAGGAAGAAAAGAAGGGAAGGAAAAGAAAGAAACTTAAATTCTAAATCGAACCGAGCTGGTTCGATTCAGAACAATCTGATTTCAATTAAAATCAGTAATCAAAACGCGTAGTATCATTCAATACGGCGTCGTTTTGGTTCAAAAGAAAACAAAAATAAGGAAAGAAAATAGATGAAATCGAGTGAAGGAATTAGAAAGCAGAAACAAAGGAAACAAAAACGAAATCAGGAACAAAGGAGTTAGGGTGAGTGTTATATGCATGTGGGGTTCAATTTTGACAAATTACATGTTTTATGGACCATTTTGCTGTTTTGACTATTTTGGGGCAGTTTGGCAATTTTTGAAAAATTGAATGACCAAACTGTAATTTTACATAATTGGTTCCAAAATGCTAATTTTGCATAATTTGAATTTTTCTTGGATTTTTTTATGGAAATTATGTGTTTTGAGGGTCGTTTATATAACTTTTCATAAACTTAGGGTCTTTTCGTAATTTTCCAATATTTCAAGGACTTTTTTGTAATTTTTCATAAATGTTTTGTATGTCTCTTTTACATGCTTTCGGGGTATTTTTGGGTTGAAATAATTAACCCGGGGATAAAAAAGGGTAGATTGTAATTATTTTAGGACTCAGTTGTAATTATTTTCTCCTAATCGGAGAAAGAATAATTTAGATTTAAGGGGTGTTTATATTTTCCACATATTTAATTTCCGCTATTTATTTTTAATGATTGATTTGTTTTCTCAAATGATCGAAAATGCCATTCAGGAACGTCGATAGTTTAATCACGCAACGACTTTTTAAATAAAATGAAAACTTAAATTTTGGAAAGAAGAAGAAACTAAGAGGCCGGTTTTTGCCGGGCGGCGATTTAAGTAAAACTTAAACCGTCGTACCTTACCCCCTTCCTGATCTCTGAAATTTTTTACCAATGCTTTCAAAATTAAAAAACGGAGTCATTTTCGGAAAATTAAAATTGGTGTCCCGGAATCGGGTGGCGACTCTAAAACCGTTTGTAAAACCGACTATTTCGGCAACGCGCAAAACTAAAGTCGTTTGTCACTTAGCTTTTTCAAATTCATAAACTTTGTTATCACTCCGCCGCGGGCGTCAACAACGTGTCTGAAATTTCATAAAAATCGGAATCTGAAAATTATTCGCGGTTCGGTCGGTGCCCTAATCTAACTCTGAAACCTCGACGATTTTTGCGGAATCGAAGCCGTACGACATCGTCGCAAAATTAGGGTTCCAAAACTCTTTAAAACATATTAATCAACATATAATAAAATATCAAATTCATTTACTTTACATTTTACATGTTTCCAATATTTTTCGGTCACGCGAGCCAAAAACTCTAATCGGCTCCGTTTATGTCTTTCGATGATAAATGAACTTAAAACATAGCTTATTTAACATATTCATTTCATGCATTATCATATTCAAATCATATAATTCATATTCAAATCTACTATTCCATTTTTGTGATACATTTTAAATAAAACTGCACGTAATGTATGTAATGACGTCGGTAATGACACAGGTTAGGGTTTGGGGTGTCACACTAAATATCAAAGCAAATTGAAACATGATCATCCATAGCAACAAATTAAGAAATTAAGATTTTTTTCTATACTTTTTTTTGTTATATTCCTAGCAACACATTTAATTAGAGGATTAACGCATGATTTTAAAAATTTAATAAATCCACATTTTTCACCAAAAGAAAAACTTAACTTTTCAACAAAAATAAATTTAGCTAAACCACTTTTATAATCTTTTTCATTAAAATTAAAATTTTGATTTTTAGAAGTTGCGTACCTAGAAATTTCCGTTTGCATTCTTTTTTTTTTTTTTTGCAAAACCTCTGTAGGATGTTTCGTTTCTAATTGCCTCTTCATTGTTCCATATCATTCATCGTGTTTCCATTTGTAGCGTGTGTTACAGTACTTACAAATTTGGAAATATTCGTTTTTTTCCAACGGATTCCTTTTTAATATATTGTGGCACATCGCTTGTGTGCTTTTGACAAATAAATTGTTCTTGTTGTGTTCTAACTTTCTCCTCTAATTGTATTTCATCACTATAAAAAATTTGAAGAATATAAATTAATTGAAAAAATAAGGTAATTTAAAAAATTATGTTTACAACAAATTAAGTGCAAAAAAAATTAACTTAAGTTTAAAATAAGTGCAAAAAAGTTAAAAAAATATTAAAAACATTATGTGCTTATGGTTGTGACGATGGTGGTGGTGGTGACATCTTGGTATTACGATTTTGACAGGACTCTTTAGTTGTGAAGTTGTCCACCGATGTGTGCAAATTTATCGGAACCCCACCAATATACATGTGGGCTCTTGTCGGATTGTAACAATCTTACTTATATCCTTACATCATAAAACATGCCATTTTTTTATAACATACTAATACATTTTGATTAACTTAAGTTATACTAAACATTTAACATAACATACAACAAAAACATTAAACCAAATGTCAAATTCAACATATTACAAACCAATATTTACATATATTGTGGTCTTACAAAAGATTATTTACCTCTAACATATCAAACATATCCATTTATAATTTACATATACCATAATGAGGTTATACAAAACCTTTTTATCTAAAAGACATAATAAACATAACATGTTACACTTTACATGCCAAACATATTGTGATGCTCCAAACCTAACTCTTATGTCATAAAACATGCCATTTTTTTTAAACATTCTTAACATGTCACAAAAAAAGTCTATGCTATAAGTCTCCACAGAGATCCAGCATATGAGCAACACAGACACACAGGCTCTAATAACATATAATAACTCTACATGTAATGCAATGATGTTCACCATGCATATGACATGCTATACCTGATGACGGTCCGGTTCCGGCCTTTCCAGTTTATTTGTAAACCGAAAAGATAAAAATGAAAGTGATAAAATATTTTTGGGATCGGTGCCGAGCTAGTCGGCCTTAAAAAACATTTTGAGTCGTCGCCCATTCGGGAACCGGTTTTTATTTTTAGAAAAACCAAATTTTATTTATGAAAAATTGACTCCGTTTTATTTTTGGATAAGACTAGGTCTGAACCAGAAAGATCTGAGTAAGAGGGTTGGGTACGCCAGCCGAAATTTCATTTCGACTGACGCCCGGATTTACCGGCCTCTTAAACCAAAATTCGTTTTCCAAATTTTAAGTTAAGTTTGATTATTTAAGAAAAGCCACTAGCGATGTTCCTAACGGTGATTAAAATCGTTTGCACAAAACATACATTAGAAAGCGGTAAATTGCAGGAAAGTAAAATGCGGAAAATAAATCCTAAAACTAATTACAAACCGAATACCTATTAATTACATTCTACCCTTAAATTCCCAAATTAAACCCAAACTCCCGAAATAAGAAAATTAAAGCAAGTATGAAAAATTACAAAATGGTCCTCCAAATTTTAGAAAATTGCAAATTAGTCCCTATTTTTGGAAATTATCGAAACAAGCCATAAAACATGCCAAATCAACCAAACAATCTACTAAACATGCAAAATAACATCAAAAAAAAAAGGCAAATTATGCAAAATTACAAAATGGCCCTAATTCAAGAAAAATCATCAAATCATCATAAAACATGTCAATTACGTCAAACGTTCGACAAATCATGGAACTTTACCAAAACAGAAACAAATTATGTTGAATTTTCAATTTGGTACCTTAACTTTTGTAAAATGACCGAACTTCCCTCATTTAAATCATTCAATCCAGCATGCTTTCCATTCAAAGTATTCTGCCTATTTATTCATTTCCTATTCTTAAATCATACCAACATGCTTTAGCAATCTCAGGCTAACCTTCAATCTCACAAAAAGAAGCATACAACTTCCATAAACAACAACAACAATGTCTTCATACAGCTTCAACAGGCAATACCATCAATGTTTCAAAGAATGACATCTTTTTGCATATACTTCTCATGTTCATACAGCACAATGCCAACAAAAAGAATGAATCAACTTGACATTTAGCAAACTGTTTTGTAAAGACTAAAATAAAAGCATTACATGATAACTGATTCTAAACCCTGAAGACCAGAAGCCAAAATTATAGAAAGACAAAAATGCAAACAGGACTAGACCCTATGAATCCAACAATCTGATTTTAAGAACAAAAGGATTCTACAAATGGTTAAACAGAAATGCATTTATATGTGAAATGACAATGTGAAGTGTGGTTGAAACAAACAGAAACATTAATGGAAAAAATAGAATGGAATGATTATGTTGCACAAACTGACAATCCAGGCCTGATGTAAACCAATCAAACACAGAGATCTTGTTTAAATCAATAACAATATTTCAAAAGAAGGTCTATGTTTAATCTTGAACAAGATAAACATAAAAAATGACATGTTGGTACTCACAAAATACATACCAATGACAATCATGAAAGAACAACTTATACAAATTAAGCAAAAGATTTCTGGAATGAAACAATATTTGTAGATTTTCAAGATGCAACTGAATCACCACAAACAATCTTTTAGCAGAATTAATTAACAGTATATAGACCATAATAGCCAATGTTAACTCTAGAGATGATAATCAAACATCATGAAATGCAAGGCATTTTATCAAACATAATGAAACCAGATATCATGGAAACTATTGTGGGATAACAGATCTAAGAATTGTCAACCATGGCATGAAAACCTTTCTATGTTTATCAAGTATGAAACTAGACCTAACAGAATAGTACTGCTTAGAATGGCAATAAACACAGGCCAAATAGTTTGAATCCAGAAGAGCAAACAACACAACTAAGTGAATCGGACGATTCTGTTTATCACAAATAGGAACTATATAGAATCATTACTATCATCAAGATTCAGTTTATTCACTGATTACGGAAATAAAGTGAATGCAACAATCCCAGAGCAAGTTAATTTCAACAAACATTAACAGCACTAGACATCAAGACACAATGACTTGAGATAACTTATTACTATTTGACATCAGGATCCAGTCGTACAAAAAAAAACTTAATCATGAATATTAAAATATCAAGTTGCAGAGTCATGAACCAAACATTCAATCTAGATAGATATATTCATCGATAAGATCATGGCAAAATCAATCAAGAAATATCCATATCCTGGACTAATCAACATCTAAAATCCCTATTGACTAGAACTTCACCAACTCAGAAACAGAAAAGGGAAATAATAGAAAAGAAAAATCAAACCATTCGAGAACAAATGCAAACATCTCATTCAGTCTGGCTCCCAGATTGGCATCATCAGATTCAACATAAACAAAGGCACAAAATTGAAATCAAAACAGAAACTGAAATTAAAAATTACCTCAAAATGTTTCAATCTTTATTGAAATCCCACAATCTTTACAAGTTTGATGTTCTTTGACAGAGATTTTGAAATCCAGAAGCAAGGAAATCCCTAACTAAAAAAACCCCCAATTTTGGAAATCAGAAAACCCAAAGAAAAAAAAAGAAGCTTACAATATGTTTTTCCTCTCTGAAATTCGAAGCTGATCTCTCTCTCACAGAAAAGTTCTCCAATCTCCCCCCCGTTGTAAAAATCCGAACCCCCCTTTTTTGATTCTGGACTCCCCCTTTTGTTCGTTCCTGGTCTTCCTTCTTTTTCGGTCACGACGTTTGCGCCACCGTTTGGTGATTTTCGGCCACGATTTTCCTCCATCTTCTTCGTTTTCAGTTTCAATTCAACGGAATCCCTAATCTCTTGGGATTTCGTTTGCTTCCTTCCTGTTCTCGTCTGTTTCACGCGTCGTTCTTCGTCTTTC
>CANUEY010132490.1:0-25479 GCA_948099555.1 Croton setiger
GTGGCATTAATCTTCAATAATTTTGGTTCCAAATGTGTCAAAATATCAAGGGACAATAAACTTATATGTATTTTATATAATAAATTAGTATAATACATCAATAATATTAATACTAAACGATAGAAAAATAAATATAAATGTAATTTTAGTAAAAAAAACATCATTTTTTTTTAATTAATTGACACCTAAATACTTATTTTTGAAATGTAAAAAATATATGTTTAGAAATAAGATAAGATTTTCACCTAAGTATTAATATGAGATTTCATTATAATTTTATTTTATTGACTGGAATCCAGTAAGAACTTGATGGAGGAGTACATAATTCACCCACCCAGGAAACAAACATTTCATTTTCTTACTACTCACTCTTCTTTTTTCCTGAACAATTAAGCATCTACGTCTTGTTTCTGTTATCCAACCTGCGAAGATGAAATTATGATTAATGCATAAATAATCAAGAATTAGAGTGATTCATAATTGGTAATTAGAACTGCAACCCGAATGTTAATGATGAAACACTAAAATCGAATTCTCATAGCATTTAGCTGATGGAAGTAAACAGCTTCAGACAGAAATTAGCATGTATGATCACTAAGACTTCGATGTTGATACCAAATATGCATGGATATGGTATGGGCTATGGGGTGATTGGAAGGTACATTGTGTTGTTGCAAGCAGTGTTTGGGTTCTGATTTTGTGTATGGATGATTGGGGGTGGGTCTAATAATGGACTCGGCCAATTATAAGTGGGCTAGATAGACCCGTGGAAGTACTACGAAAAATATTCCCATACGTCTATTTGGTATTGGTTTGTTACAACAGCTCATCAAAGTGATGTGGTGTAACGGATTACTCAACATACCAACACAAATAAAAATTTCAATTTTGTTTTTAAATGGAAACCTTCAAGTTTATCGCTTGAGTAAGCTTAATTTATTAAGCTTAAACCCAGTGTGATACACCAATAATTAAGCAATAAATTAATTAAACAAGTCATTATCCTGTTAGTTCTAAGGGATCAAATCCTCCATTGGATGCAGTGTTATGATTTAACATTATTATTAGAAGTGTGGATGTTGGGATCATAGTGATGTCATTTGATTTATATTTTTATAAACATATATATATTCAATTTTATATGATTGCAAATTGATTATGACTCCAGTTATGAAGGGAAATCATTGGCCTTGCCATGTGTAATCTCCTCAAATTTATATACTGTATTTCTTTTGGAAATTTATATTTTTTATATAAAATATTATATGTACTTTGCAAAACACTAGTTATTATAACATATTATAAAATAAAAGTAATATTTCTTTTTTTGGATAGGAGAATACATATATAAATTTAATTTGGAACAAAAGATGTACAAGGAATAGGGAAATAATTATTACATTTTTTGTTTTGTTTAAGAAATCACATGATTCCTATGATTAATTGATTAATTAAGCAGTGACAGGTGTCTCCCTTGCAAGTTTTTCTTGGTAACCAACTTCTGATTTAATTTCAGTCTCCCAAAGCTCTGGTATTGCTTCCCTCAAATTATGAATACTTTCTAATGCATAATCTGCACCTTTCACTCTTTGTGATTTCCCAACCTGCATCCAAATCCAACCATTCATTCAATAAAATTTACTTAACTGTAATATTATTTTCTTTTTTAGACTTACCAGTACAGTATCCAGTCCTACACGTTTTCCGGCCTCTATGTTTCGAACACTATCCTCGAAGAACAACTATGAAAATCAAAATTCCATAAATTAGTAATTTAAATTAAATAAAATACCAAACTGGAATTGAATCTTGTTTTAGAACTTACAGTTCTTTGAGGGTTAATATTGGCAATTTGAAGAGCTCTTTCAATGGCAGTTTCAGATGGTTTGCAGACAATAGGAGTTTTTGGTAACAGTGAAATTGGGTTTGAGTTAGCAAAATGGGCAATAATGTCAAAAATTTTAGAAGCATTTATGGCAGTAGATGGTGCATTTGGTCCCACAAACTCTATATCATCATCATCAGAAATGGTATTTTTATGGGTAGGATTTAATGTCTCAAAACAAATTATCCCTTCAAAACAGTCCTCTAATCCCAGCTTTGATAGAACTTTAAGAGCATGAACTTTGTCTGCATTTGTAAATATCTATACCAAAAACAAATTAAATATTAATAATATTATTTTAAATTTTATTTTTCTAAATATTTATAATAAAAAAACAAATACTTACAACTTTGCGAATAGGAATGGTATGCAGAAGAGTCCTTAGAACTGGGTCTGGCTTTAAGTTCTCATAAGGTAGTCTCCCATGAACAAAACTGATATATTGTAGAAAAGTGAAATATATAAATATAACTTTATTTATTTAAGAAATCAAAATATTTGAAAAAAAATATATATAAAAAGAACATAATATTTTACTATTCCTATACCTGTGGTACTCATCATAGTCAAAGTCATACCCAATTGCCTGCACAGCACAAAAATTATTTCAAAATAAATAAATAGTTACAAAATTTAAAAGACTATTATTTAATTCTAAAAAAAGGACTATATTATTTTAAAAAATAATAATAATATACCCTGAGACCAGCCATTGTTGTTCCATAATTCTTGTAAAGCAGATTACCCAATTCAGTGATTTTGCTCTTCTCTATCCCGAGCTCTTCTACCATATAATCTACAAATGGGTATCCATTTTTGTTAATTATAACCAGAAACTATACTACTTATTTTAATTTTTTGGTAGTTAAAACAAATTTATACAGTATTATTACCTTTAATATTCTGGCCACAAGCAGCAGCAAGACCAGAACTGAGGGGATAAAGAGTATCATCTAGATCTGCAATTAAATTAAGTATTTTTCAAATTAAATACTAATAATTCTTGAAAAATCATGTTTGTATTACTTAATAATAATAATAGAATTCCCTTCTTCTTACCAAACAAAAGGCAATCATATTTTGGCCTTTGGGCTTGAAGGTGGTATATATCTTCAAATTCCATTTTTGATCAACAAGCTTTTAAGCCTATAGAAAAGGAGTAAACGGTAGCTTCAATAACCAATCTTATAAATGATTAATTTAGTCAGATAAATAGAAATTACCCATTA
The DNA here is from genome assembly GCA_948099555.1 of Croton setiger. Classification (NCBI taxonomy): domain Eukaryota; kingdom Viridiplantae; phylum Streptophyta; class Magnoliopsida; order Malpighiales; family Euphorbiaceae; genus Croton; species Croton setiger. The sequence continues at coordinate 3,115 of CANUEY010132490.1, forward strand.
CATAGCAAGCACTAATTTTAATTAAATTGAGGTTTGATTTGAAGTTTTACCCAAAAAAAATAAAAATTAAAAACCCAGATATCAATTAAATTTTTCATAAACAAGATTCAAGCTTTTTGAAAGAAAAAAAAAAAAACCCAGAAAAATGCAAGTCCAGAAATTAGAACCAGAGATAGATTGAATATAATATTCATATCCATACCAGGAAAAGGGAGGTTTTTGTTTTTTTCTCTGGTAGTAAATAGCAATGGAGAAGAAAAGAGAGAGCTCTAGAGCTTTTTAGAGAGAGAGAGGAAGAAGAGAAGGAGAGGGGGAGGAATACATGAATCCAAAGAGGGGTTTATATAGGGAAATTTTCATACTTTTTTTTTTTTATTTTTTAAAATTGAAAAAGTTATTTTGTTTTGTTTTATTCTGTTTCATTTAACTTAACCAGGTTTAATTAATTCTAATCCAAATTGACCACTATTTAAAGTTCATATATGAGAAGAGAAGCAACCAGGAAGAAAGCCCTTCTACGCTTCTTTTGTTAAAATAAAATTAAACTTCTGTTCTGTTAGACAAATTTAAGGCTGCTTGTTTGGTCCGAATTCGCTTTGGTTTTCTCTAATTTTCCAATTCTACCCTTTGATTTTTTTTTAAATTATATTTGATTATTCATTATTCAACCAAATTAATCATTTTGCACCTTAAATAAAAACGCTCTAATATTTATTTTTTTTAAAAAATTATTTTCAGAAAAAACCTAGCTGTCATTCTCTCCAACTTCTCTCTAAATTTCTCTGATTTTGTTATTTCTTAGTCTGTTATAGGTACTCTCCCTAGTGGTAGCCCCTTTCCATCTTTTATTTTCTAATTTTTTCTTTTTTATATTTTCTTTCGATAAAATTGTAGATGTAACGTGTTTTGATTCAGATTTTAGTCTTTTTAGTAGAGATTAAGTCTCATTTTTCATAAAATTTGAGTTTTTTTTTTTTTTTTATAAATTTTGTGTTTCTAGTGAACTTCGTAGAAAAATATAACAAATGTCGAACTGTGATATATTACCGCCGAATATTTATTAGAGTTCTTTTTAATTTTTATTAAATTCGATTATGTAAGTATTATTTATTATTTCCTTACATTATTTCTACATTAATTAGAATTTCCAACTGCTTATTTTAAAAAAGCTATAATATATTCAATAGGAAAAATTAATTAAACTTTTCCTTTCTATTTACCGGAACGAAGTAGAAATCCAGTGTTTGATAAAATGAAGGATAAATATTACCCTTCATCTATACTTGTTAATGAAATAACAGAAATTTAATAATATAATAATTTAAAATGTTAAATATATACAAGAAAGTTAATTTTTTTTTAACCTTCTATTCGCCTAATTAGGAGACTAGATCCATGTTTTACCTTGTAAAAATGAAAAAAAAAATCATGAATTCAATTTATTTATTTATTTATTTTTTGGAAAAGGATAATGAATTCAAAGTTAACACATCTCGTAAATGATTCACAAGTTTATTTGTTATTACTATAATTTTTAACATCTTATTAACCCAATTTACAATTGGATGAAAATATTTAAAAGCTAAAAATATGTAAATATGTTAGTGGAGTTGGAGTAAGCAAAGCATGAAGTCTGGAGTTCCATCTTCGAGTTGCCATTAGTGTAAAAAATAATAATTAGGCTAAGAACTTTTTTTAAAAAAAAAAATTGAACGATAAATCGTACATATAAAATCACGAAATTAATTTTAGTGAGTTATAATTTATAGAAATTAACTTTTAAAATTTTATATGACTGTAAATTTAAAAGTAGAAATAAATTCATATCTATTTTAAAATAGATGAGTCAAAATTCTATAAACTTAAATCAACTTAAATTAACTTTAAAACTTAATAGATGAAAAAAAAATGATGTAGCAAAAAATTAATCACGTGTTAAAATAATAAGGAAAGAGTGTCACAGCTGTGGAAAAAGGCAGAAAGGGTGACAGCTAAAAAGAATAGTTAATAAAACCTTAGCTAAAAAAGATTAGTTTTGTTAAAAAATTTATAAGCTTAGAATTGGAATAAAGATACTAAGGTTTGTCTGGTTTCAATGTTTGAACTGCATAATCATCTGGACGCTTCCCCTTTCTTATAATAAAATATGAGCCCTCCTTTTTTTTCTTTTTCCTACAAATTACAATTTCATTTTTTTAACCTATAAGATTATTGTATTTTGGTTTGAAAATAAATATATAATTTATTTCCTCAATTGCTTATTGAAATTCCTTAGTCTAAGCAAAGGACTTGTATTTTTAAATACGACTGTATAGGTAATGAATGAACCTTGTAAGTGCTACCAACTCCTCGTTCAGCTGGTTTCATATCTAAGACACCATGATTTCTTTTTGGGTTGGCCTCTCTACCTCTTTGTAAGACCACTAGAAATTTAGGTAATGAAATTCCCTTATAAATTTCTACACTTCTTCTACTATCACCTTTTGCCTTTATATCATATAATGTTGCTTTTTTGGTGGGTAGAATGACTCAACACTTAATTTACGATTGAGGACTTAAAGGTTCACCCCTACTATGTCAACTAGTGGATAAACATATTGGAGTCAGACTAAAATATGTTTTACTCACGTACTTATTTTCTAAAGTCCATAGTAATCAACTTTAACACACTATTAAGCTCATACCTTTCTCTTTATTCACTTTAGATCAACTTTTCTCTAGTAATCAAGTGAGCTTCTTTAAATGATAACCACATCGGGTGAACCCCTTTCAAAGCTATCGTGTTGGCATCTCTATTTGTCTTCTTATTTCCTCTAACTACCCATGTACTTTTAAGGTGAGATACCAAATTAAAGTGATTCCTATGTCATACAAAATAGGTTGCTTTATGATTGTAATGTATGATGAGGGAATATCAACCACCATAAGCATGATCATGTTATCCTTCGACTCTCATTCCATGGTTCTATCTATCGCTCTTTTCACTAGTAAATGCTTACTTGTTATGTCCACTGTATGTGTTAGCATCGGCTTCAATTTCATCCTATTTGTGGCTCTAAATGTCTCCATTATCAAACTATTAGTGACTCTACCATCATCTACTAGTAGCATCTTCACTTGATAGTTTTTTAATATCGCCTCGATGTCCAATGCATCTACCATTTGCAATTCTTCCTAATTTATGAGTAGAAGTAGTAATCATAATATTATAGATATTACCAATTGGGCTTACGCATTCTCTACTAAGAAAGTGATAACCATGTCCTTTTCCATAATTTTATTTTATACGGACTCAAAAAAGACTTCTCTAGCATATCTCTTCGTAGCCAACCTGAACTAACTTCATTATCTTGTGTATCGCACATTATGGCTTTATATTTTTTCGTTGCAGGTTTATCTAGCCTCTCTTCTCTTCCTTGCTCAAAAGCTACCTTGTGCCTTAGCACAATGTCTCAAAGCTTTTCATCCTGGATATGTCTCTTGTTCATCTTTCAAAGAGCTACATTGGTTTGTATTATGTCCATATTCGAGGTGACCAGTCCCCCTTGCTTCTGTCAGAACCTAGTTTGCGGCAAGTATTTTTTATCAACACAAAGATTTCATATGGGCTATCACTTAGTGGGGTGAACTCATGCTGCCATATCTGCCTCCATCTCTATTTCTTTTGTGACAATTTCTCATTTTATTGACTTGCATATCTCCCTTCTCGTGGCTTATATGTTTGCTTTTCTCCTTATGTGACTTTTGGCACCTCCTCAAATCCTCATCACTCCTAATGAAATTACCCACCCTACCCATTAATTTTGTAACGTTTACTGTGGACGTATAATAATTTCGAACATTCATCAAATAAAAATTCAAAAATCATATATTCTTTATTTTATTTTGGAAGGTATATATTCTTTATTTACTAAATCATTTTTTTTAATATCACATTTTTCTCATTTTATTCATTCATAAATAGTATGAGCTCCTCATGTAAACTTTATTATTACTATTTTTGTATCACGAATTTTTTTTTTTTTTTTTTTATAAATTATAATAACTTCATCCTTTTAGTTAAATTCAAATCGTATCTCAAAAAAAAAAAAAAAAAAAAGAGCAAATCGAAGATATGTATAAAAATAAAGAATCATTTTTTGATTGAGCCTAAATAATGAATTCTTTGGGGAAAAAACTACAAGAAAAAAAAAATATTGAATCCATCTCCAAGACGTGTGAAAGTTGCTAACTAAATAACTTCTTCAAATTTGAACCTTATAATTTTATTTTATTTTTTGTTTCTAAATGAAAGCTTAGAATGTTTTGTAATTCATATATAATTAGATGAGCATGTCTTTCAATTATTGTTTAAGAGAAGTTAAAATTGCTTAAGTATGATCTATCCACCTTAATCCAATTTATTAGCTACATATTTATTTATGATTGAGTTTGATAACATTTTTCATGTAATTAAACAATATTTTCTAATATAAGTATAGAAATTAATTAGTTTTTTTTTTTTTGGGAAAATGTTAATCTCTTTAATATACATGAAACTCATTTATAATTTGTATTTATTAGTAACTATCATTGATAAATATTTTTTCTTGTACTTATGTAGCTTTATTCTATCATTGACAAGATAACATTGCATAATATGATTGTTTGTAAATATCTTTTGTACTTTAATGTACTTTGAAACATTGGAAAAACAGAAAAAAAGGTTGATGTTTCTAATTTCTATGTTTATTTATACTAATTTATAGATCTTAATTGAAAAATAAAAAAATGAATTACACTATTATATTTAATTTGAGATTAACCAAAATTTATTTTAATCAAGTGGGAAAAATTAATTTTTAAAAAAATGAAAGTAAATTGATGAAGCAATGAAATATAAGTGGGTGAGGTGTCAATCTTATTAATGCTGTATGATAATAAATTGGACCGCTATATAATTGAAAAGAGAGAAAAGACAAAAAATTTACGTCTGCTAGTATGTAAATAATTATATATACATATATAGATAGATAGAAAATAGAAAATATATAAATAAATAATTAGAGATAGAGCAATAATAGTTGGGATCTTCTTACAAGACACGCATATTTCTTACAGTTGTTCAAATTTTAGACTTCACATGCAAATACATTGCACATTCTTATCTACATCTATTAATTTTATCCTTAATTTCCCTAATTATTGTTTTCAACTTTGACTCCTTAATTCATCAATCATGCTACCAATAAGAGTTCAGTTCCATAACAACATTTAATTTGAAAGAAAAAATACAATTATCTAAAATTTGATTTGATTTTTTTTTTTTTTTCCAAAAAACATACATTATTTGTTATAACAATTATTTGTTTATTTGATTTTATTGAGATTGGGAAGTGGTATTGGGAACTCTGATATATTAATTGTAAGTCCATAAGACTACACTCTGGCATGCTAAATGACATTTTTCTTTTCAGATGTGTTGGTTTGTTTATAGCCTTTGGATGAAGAGATAGACGAGGTGGTTGGCTAATAGTAGTGGGTTCCTCCTATACCTAAAGTTGAGAAAATCTGGAGTTACCTTGGTGATTTTCAAAGATATGAGAGAAGAGAGTAAGGAATTAAAATCGAGCTTCAGTAATCATGGAAGGAGATAATGTTTAATCCTAGAAGATGTTTCAATTTTATGCATATGATTATAAAGTTGTGTTTTGAAATGGTTTCTTATAGTGTTATTTACTGTTAATTAAAGTACTCATAAAGTATTATTTAACGAGTTTAGTGTTTCTAAACTTGTAAGGTTATGATACATAAATTTGACAATAAGTGATAAATTAGAATAAAATTTAAGCAATCGGAATTAGGAATGAGCTGAGTCAGAGTAAATACAGTAATTTAGATTGACATGTATTATTGTACTACAATTATAAATTTGTATATATATATATACGAGAAACGTATTGTAATTGCAAAAATATGAAAACTTTGTAAATCAAAATTGATTTATATAAAATGAGAAATTTATTTAGAATCTTTGTTAATTTTTATTGAATTAAGTGTATGTATGAGGTGTAACACTCTTAACTCAATCGACAGTAGCCCAAATTAAAAGGCGTTATAATGAATATAAGAGTATCAGTTTGTTTTGATGTTGGTTCTAATGGTATAATGTGATCAAGTAAACTTATAGCTATGCTAGGTTCAATTGGCTGAAAACATATACACATACACATATACTCTAAATACTTATTGTTTGGATGAGAACATATACACCTACACATATACTCTAAATACTTATTGTTTGGATACTCTAAATACTTATTGTTTGGATGAGAACATATACACCTACACATATACTCTAAATACTTATTGTTTAGATGAAAACATATACACCTGCACATATATACTATAATCATCATATAAGTAGCACTAATATAGATGATATATAATAAGATCCTCATACATCTATGTGTAGTGAATCAAACATGCTCTCAAGATTTTTACAATATGGATGAAAAAAAAAATCTTTGTTCCCTAAAATAAGGGCAAACACTACAATCTATTTTCTCATTAGAACATGGTTTATCTACATTTAGATATATGCTCTAATCTTGTATGTCATAAGTATTTCAAATATTTTACATGTTCCATACAAACTACATGAACTTGATTACAGTTATCATTAACAAATGATGACTTATTTTAAGTAAAATAATCCGTCATAAAGTCCTCTCATTGCTATGATCTCTTCAATTAGTAAATTCTAAACCATGATCAGTTAAGATTTTAACTAATATGTGGTTTATTTGGGCTAGAGTGTTGACTGACAACCAACTACAATTAAAAGATGGCATGTATAACACATTGCTTAGGTTTTTATTTTGATTGAACTTATATGTGTTACTGTTTTGGTTATATTGTCTGGTAAAGTAATGGGTCTTAGTTTGGATAGACTATACATTTCATTAAAAACATTTGGTAAGTAATTCATATGGTTTGTGGCTCCAATATTTATGATCCATGGACCCTTACCACATTTATCAAAGTTATTAATTATTAAACGATAAAATACTAGTAAAGTAGCTACATCAGCTATAGGAGTCTCTACAATTGCTTCGTCTGGTTCTATATGCATTTGCACTGACATCTGGTTATCACTTGCATTATCTACCATGGTCCTAAGATTTGTATATGTATGTCTCTTCTTTAGCTCGAAGAACAAATTGGTAGATCTTTAAATAGGTATCCTTAGAATATGACTTGCTAATTTACAATTCTCATAGTATATATCATTTTATTTACTGACCCTAGTTTAGACTATCATTGTTCCACTTCTTACACATTATACTACTTGCTTGATCACTTATGTCAAACATTAGTCTATATACTTCCCTCTTCTTTTCCACACCGAGAATCATACAGTAAGCTCTGCTAGTATTGAAAAAAGGACCCATAAGTAAGATTTGGTTCTTAACATTGTCATAAGAATTATTATGTCCCATAGAAATTAGAAATTGCATCAAGCGTTCTTCATTGCCTAATTCAGTCATAGCTTGGCTACTCTCATAGAGTAGATCTATGAATTCTCAAATGCAAAGTTTGGACAAGTTTTAGCAACTTTTAGGTTATTTTGTGAGGTTGCAATTATGAAGGATTAATAGTATTCACGGTTTCTATGAAGGAAAAAATCGACAATATCAAATATATTCAATATGCCTCTGATACCATGAAAAAATATCTTAGACAAGAAAAAAAGCAACGAAACTAGGGATTGAATGAGATATTTTCATTGATTCATTTTGTTACAACTCTCTTCTCATATACAAGTGTCTGCAGGTGTATTTATACATGTTTACACTAGATTACTGCTATTCACACATGTCATGCATGTGTGATGAATAATTTGATCGGATAAACTAGTTCTTGACCTCCACATCTTTCAACTTTCATAATTAGTTAAATAATCTGAATGTCACATCCTGATTGGCAACTAATTGAGTTGTTTAATAGTAGCGGGAACTTGTAATTAAGGTTTAATTAAATACAAATATGCCGCCTCTGATTTGGTGATAATGACTAACCAAAATGTAGACACGTGATGTCATACTTTTAAATTTAATTTAGTAGGAAGACAAATAATTGGAGCCCAAGATTACATTTGCAAAGCAAAACTACGAAAATAGTATATGAAAAAGGCCTAAAAGGGGAAGAGTTTAAATATTAATTAATTTCTCATTCACTAATTAGTAGTAATTAATTAGTAATTAAATAAGTAAAGATAGTTACGTAGTTGGAAAAACCTTAGGCAGCAGAGGTGGGTTTGAAAGTGCCATTTCTAACTCTTTCCTCTCAATTATTTCTCTATGATCATGACCCTTTTATTTAATTATTAATCTCTTTTAATTATCATTATTATATCACTAATTACCCTTTAATATAATTTTTAATTCTGTATATTATTGAGCCTCTAAGGTTGTGGTTAGCGAGGACGGTTGACTGGGAAAGCTACACCAACGGAGATACCAAATTTTGTGATTATTCATTTACCAAACCTTTATTCTTTGTTGCCTTCCCTATTTGCATTTAACAATGCTTTTCACGTTTTCATCATAATTCTCTGTTTTCAAAAATTATTGCAATTATAACAATAAAACACAAATCCTTTTTCTTTCTAAGCCGTTTAATTAACCAACAACTGGTCGACTTATCGAAATTCAAAATAGTATTACTTAATTAATTTGAATCGAACTCAAAGTCTATTGTCCAGTTATTTAAATAATTTTCGATCGAACTCAAAGCTTATTTACTAAGGTGAAAATATTTTTATTGAGATTAATTTTTTTAAGCATTTTCATTTTAGGGAAGAAAAAGTAGTCACGTCAATATCATGAGGAAAAAGTTAATTTTAATAAATTTGGCATATTTGATTAGCCCATTGATTAGAGTTGTGTGAACAGAATAATTAAGGCAGAAGAAAATATCTATTGGTGTTATGCAGATTCTAAGTAGAGACATTTATGTATGGGAATATTATGGATATTTATGAAAAAAATTCCATAAGCTAAAAACAGAAATTACAATGGTCGATGAGAAATCAGTGCACATTAATGTAGGTATGAACTCACTTTATTTTACTAATTTATGTTTGTCAATGAAATCATTAATAATTAAAATTTTCAAATCATTGGCATATTATAAATATTTTAATTTTAACTTTAAACTAAATAATAATTATATATTTTAATATAATTTATTAAAACAAAAAGGGACATAATAATTTTTGTAAATGTACAATTACAAACAAATAAACAAATACAAATTTCTTCGTACGACTATAAGATTGTCCTTGTTGTTTTGTTTTGTGTTGGATTTTCTTATTTATTTACAGAATGGAATGGACTATATTATTATTATTATTATTATTATTAATTATTTTCAATTTTTTTTTTAGAGAAGTGATGTTTCATTTTGGCCCTTGCACATTATTTTAGAAAAACTCTTTAAAGTTTTGATTAAAAAATTGGCTAAATTGGGAATCCTACTTCGTTGCACCAATAATTGATTAGCGTAGCACAGAAAAATATGCCTAAAATATATAGATGCAAGTCTAACATTTTCAACTTTGTTTTTTCTTTTTTAATGTTACTCTGACATGGGTATGCACAATAACATCTCATGTTCTAATTTCTTTCTTTAATAAATTGTCATCTCTCATGACGAAAAAAGTGTGTTTATAATGTAATTTTTCCAATACCAAATTGTATCTTTTTAAAAAAATTAGGACCAAAATTATATTTCCTTCTTCTTTCTCCTTTAGTCCATTTTTTAGACCAAACTCTGAAAGTTCGCTACTTCCACCGCAAGGTCTAGAATGATGAGCCTTGACCACCAACCTAACCTTCCGCCACGACAAGTCTCATGGTACCATAATCTTTATCGACCAGTGGTTGTAGGACGGTAAAATAACCATCGAAAGTTTGCAATACCCACTATCTCTTCCTCTACTAACAAGTGTCTTCTTCTCTGGCCATAAATCTATGGCAAGGAAGAAATCATGGAATTTCTTGTTAAGGGGAATTAAAATATGACCTTAGTTCCTTCGGAGCATCTCTAGAAAGTCGTAAAAATTCGTCAAAAATTTTTGTAGACCAACTGTTTCAACCCAACTTTCGAGCTCTTCTAGCCATTAGACGAGGTAAGTAAGACCATGGTTAGACTGAATTCGTCTAGTACTTTAATTTCATGTACTCATTTACTTCGATCGGTGTAGAAATTAGAAAATGAGTTTTTTAGTTTGATAAATATTGAAATTGTAGAAGTAAGATAGAAAAATTTTATCTTAATCTTTATTTGAAAATTATATTTTAATCTTTAAACAGTTTTCAGTAAATGATTCAAAGTGTCGAAAGTTAAACGAAAGGTATTATATAAATAGAATGCCACTAAAAGAAATTGTAGAAAAGTTAAAAAGTTAAGTGTTAATCTACATATTAACCTTAGAAAATTATGTTTAGACTAAAAAAGTAACATTAAAAACAATTATTTTTTCGAAGTGTATTTCTGAATTTTATTTTATGTGGGTTAATTTTGAGGTATACCCTGAATAAATTGACAAATTAAGGTAGTTTAATAATTTATTTATTTTTAATTTTATAAAAAAACGGTTGTACGTATGGAGAGCATACTATTTAAAATTTATATGCTGAAATTGTAATAGCTTAAATTTCAAATATAAATATTTAAATATAGAATTCTTAAAGGTTGAAATTGACTTTATTTATTGTCCAATGCGTCCACTCCGTCGATTTAAAAGAAAAAACGCTTCCACTCATGCTGGTTAAAATATACTTTTCTACATGGAAAAGTATTTAAAATATAACTTAACATTTTTTATAAGAAAAAATTAATTCTAAGTAATGATTATTTGTTAAGAGAACTTCAACGGTGAATGATTGATTGATGTTACTTTTGTCCAACAAAAAATACATATATTTTCATTTTACTATTTTTATGTGGTAATTGAGTTTCTAGAAAGTCCATGTTTCAATTTGAGGTTTGATCTAATTAATAATTCAGTCCCTTTTTATTTATTTTTTATTTGATAAATTAGGAAACAATTTTTTTTTTCCAATTATAACAATTGATATGTTTGATTATTGTGAAATCGCGTGGAATGGACTCAAAGATGCCTTCGGTAGACATGGCCACGAGCCTGATTCGGGCCACCGCCAGCAGGTCACAGTTCAGCGGACAAAAGAATCGGTAGTAGGATCAAATCGGTGACCGGCGGTTTATGGCAGGTTGTTCAGTGAGCGGTTCGAGCGGTTAACTAGTAGTTTTTTAGGGGTTCGAGCAGCTCCAATGCATGGCTGTCACACCCTTCTAACAATTCCGGTCCGGATTTAGCGGCTACGGTTCGAGGCTGGATAGATTCCGGTTAATTGGCGAGCCAAAATCGCTAGTTTGTTTTGCCGAACTGACCCATAGCCACAACTATCATCAGGTAAAAAAAAAATAATAATAATGGTGAATGATTTGATTGGACTATGGCAATTGTGATTCTTTGGAACTGGATTCTGAATTAGAGTGGACGAACATAAGAGGGTGGCTTAAGGATGAAGGTGTTAATGGTTTGGACGTTAACGGGTGGTGAAACATACGGCTGAGATTGTGGTTTCGACAGACAACAAATGGAAAAATGCCGAAACTGATGGTGGTTTTCGAAATCGAATTGTCAAAACTGGAATGCGGTTGTTTCTCCACTAAAATTTGTTTACTCAACTTTTTATAATATTTAGAAAAACCATCCACACCATCTTTATCCCAACACAAATTTCGAAGACAAAAAATAAAGAATTGAAAATTGGAAGAACACAAATTATTGGATTTGTGAATTATTGAAGTCCCAATTGGAGAGGAGTGTATATCCAAATGTGTTTGCTTTCCAACATGGAGGCCATTAAGTTGGGGAACTCATAGCCTCATAGGGGGTTGAAAAGAGAAAAGCAGCAAGCAACCGCTCATTAGTAATCCACTTGAGTCTGTGTCCCTCTATCATTTGATTTGCTTCATCTGATAATGTTCGTTTAGTATTAATTTTGATTGTCTAATAAATTTTGTGAAGATAAATTTCAAATATTTTAGTCACATCTCACATTATGTTTTCTATTACTTAAAGAAATGATTGTTTTGTAGAAAATAAGACTTAGTTATCCAAAAGAAAAGGAAATTTAAAGAAAGAGATCCCCTCATTGATGATAACCACCTTAATTTTCAGCCTTTCATCTGATGAAAAAAGATCAAATGAACTGTGAATTATGCAGATTCTTGACCCTAAAAATTATGAGGTGAAAGCTTGTGGTTGTGGTCTTAATTTTTGAAGAAGAGAGACATAGCTTTCATACAAAACCCACCACATACCCATCTCAAATTAGCATAAACAGCCAAGAGTCAATGTCACCATCATAATCATCATTAAAAGAGATCTAATTACAACTGCATTTCCAAAACTATGAATCAACCACTACTGATTCAAAGATACCACACATTACCATTCAGCCATCTAAACAGAAAAATACCAACTAATAAGGTATTATATTGATGAGGAAATATCATTAATTTGGATAAGCATACAAGAGTTTTTTGGGGGTGGAAAAAAAGAATTATCCGTTCCAATTGTACATTTAGCTCACTTTAAGTGAAGCCTAATAACTTGAAGAAAAACATTTACACAGCCGTCATGAGCATTGATGTTAAGCCGGAACTACTTGTGGATCCAAGGGTGCTGATCCGTCGTCATCTACAGTTCCTGCTTTTGTTGTTTCTTGCGACTCTTTATTATCTTTAACTTCATCTTCAAATCCTTCCTTAAACTTATCGTAATTTGTGGGCTCACTTGACTTGAATGGACGCTCCCCCAAAACCCTAACCAAGTCATCTTGATGGAGGACCTCCTTTTCCAGCAACAGCTCTGCAATCTGAGCCACGTGTTCCCTGTGCTCCTCGATTAACTCAACAGAACGCTCATAAGCCTTGGCTACCCACTCTCTCACTTCACCATCTATCAGTGCACCTGTCTTGCTACTATACGGCTTTGACATCTCAAACGTGTCTTCTCTTTGAGGAAATGAAAGAAGACCCACCTTTTCACTGAATCCATAAACTGCTACCTGGGCATATGTCATCTTTGTTACTTTCTCCAAGTCATTCTGTGCTCCCGTTGATATCTTCCCTATCAAAACCTATCCAGGAAAAGGGAAACAAAATATAAGTCTCATCCTTGTACCTTAAAATGCCAGATGATTTATAATAACACCAGAATCCAACAACTCATTTGTCTCTGCTAAATAACGGCATATGAAGAAAATTCTAACAAACTGGTGCCCTCTAGTAATTTTAACCTAGAAAAATCCACATACTTCATCTGCCAGTGCAACTCCAAGTACATTAAAAAAGAAATGTATATTATGTTATTCCCAATATTTAATTGCTTTAGCAGAATAACACAGCATTACAGCAACTCAGAGAAAATGAATTGCCTTCCATAACAGCTATATCGTCTGTTATCAATTAGTACATTTGCATGGAAAATATAATTAGATAATCAATTTGGCATTTTACGTCGTTGTGTATCAAATCATATGCTACAGCAAGTTAAACTGTATATACTAGCATCTGATTGAATAAAAACTCATCAGCATCATTGTCTGTACTTGTTAACAGAACCTATAAACAGCTAATATCAGACTCCTCTACGTCACTCAAATAATCTTGCCTGTAGTTCAACCCAGTCTCACCACCCTTCTCAGTCTGTTTGTTTATCTGTTTCCCAAAACCAAGGACAATTTGATGACCAATACCAAGTCATTTGCGCTTGATATGCTCTGATTTTCTAATCCTTATCTGGGGAAAACTTTTCCCCTTGAGAGACAGGCTGAAAAATTCTTGATAGTTTAGGATGTGACTAGCAAGGCATTTGGCCAGTCTCTCGGGAACAACAAATACAGATCAAAGGAAGAATGAATGTAATAACCTGTTCTCAAATGAAATAATGAAGAACCTATAAATGCTATGTGTATTGAAAACCACAGTCATTATAGCATGCATTAGACAGTAATTTAAATGGACTAAACCAATGTTGAAAGTTGCTTTTGTGAGGGCTGTAAAAGTGTCTTAATTCAGAGTTAGAATTAATGGATCAAGTGTAGAGTGTCCATGACTGTTACTGACCTATGAATGCTATATATGCTATGAAGACCACAGTCCAATCTATAGCATGCATTATACAGTAACTTACAAGGTCTAAACCCATGATGAAAGTTGCTTTCATGAGAGGCATAAAAGTCACTTAATTCAGAGTTTGATGGATCAAATGTACAGCATCCCTAGAAGTCCTAAGTCACTGGTCCATGGCAATAGAAAGAAAAGAGAAGGATGGGAGGGATCACCTGCTCGGCAGCTCGACCTCCAAGTGTCATGCAAGTCATATCAAAGAGCTGCTCTTTGGTCATCAAAAGGTTTTCGTTGGGAACATATTGAGCAAACCCCAGAGCTGCAGTGCCTCGTGGAACAATTGTTACCTTAAGCAAGGGTTCTGCATGCTCGAGAAACCAGCCAGCAACAGCATGACCAGATTCATGGTAGGCCACAGTCCTCCTTTCAAGCTTGCTAATAACCTAATCAAAGCAAGAAAGTAGAGGTTATTATTTCAACAATCACAAATCACAGGACACATTAGTAGCATTGTAAAAATGGAAACTCGAGAGCCCTCAAAATGATGTCAGTAATTGATATTGAAAAATAGAATGGTGAAAATTAAATTTCTCCTACAGTGTGTTACACCTTGCAGATTCTAGAACCTGCAGGAATAAAAAATTCAGAGACTTGATGAATTACTTAGACATATCATAATTTGATAAGATAGATATATTATAATACAGGTAATACACCCCCAAAAAAATAATTTGTCCACCTATGAGGAACTTAAGATGCTATAGATCCTGAATTTATTTATCTAAATGAGAAACTCCAACATATCATATGACAATCATTAAGAATAATGCTTGGTTACCAAACAAATAAGCTTCAGGACCTACAATAATAAATTGCAGAGGCAGAATTATTTTGTATTTGCATACAATTAGAAGTTGAATCTTTCTTATAACCAAGTCTGTAGCACCAAAATTGTGATGGAATCATGGAAATGCAAGTTGGTAACAACATCATTAAGAACATTAAGCATAGAATAGTTCTGATAGAGAATGAAGGGTGGACTTATGGAAAGTATAATCTTTAAACGTTTGAATAAAAACTAATCAAGCTCTCACCTTTCACTTTTAGTATACACACAACATAAATCAGTTGTTAAACAAGATTAGTTTTGCTGAACCAAAAAAAAAAATAATAATAATAAAATTTGCAATGCAACAGAGAGCAGAAAGAAGATGAACAAAATATACTAAAAAGGAAAATTGCAATGCCAAGGATACAAGATATACCTTGTTTTTCTTCTCCAAGCCACCAATCACCCTATCTATAGCTGACTCAAAATGTTCCATCGTCACTTGTGTACTCTCATTCCTTGCAGCAATTAAAGCAGCTTCATTGCAAACGTTTGCAATATCAGCCCCAGCAAATCCAGGAGTAAGAGCAGCAAGTCGCTGAGAGTAAAAAGATGGCTCATTATCAAGTTTTAATTTTTTCAGATAGATCTGGAAAATCTGGTTACGGCCTTTGATATCAGGTTTATCAATTGCAATTTGACGATCAAAACGTCCAGGTCTTAACAGAGCTTTGTCTAAGATATCAGGTCGATTTGTGCCAGCAAGTACAACTACTCCTGAGGTAGTCCCAAATCCATCCATTTCTACAAGCAACTGGTTAAGAGTACTCTCCCGCTCATCATTGCCACCTGAAAAGCCTCCACGCCCCCTTGCTCGGCCAATTGCATCTATTTCATCAATAAATACAATACTAGGTGCACATTGTCTTGCCTCCTGAAATAAGCTTCTAACTCTAGATGGCCCAACTCCAACAAACATTTCCATAAAATCAGACCCAGATATAGACAGAAAGGGCACACCAGATTCACCAGCAGTTGCCTTTGCAAGAAGTGTCTTTCCTGTGCCAGGAGGACCCACAAGAAGAGCACCTTTTGGAATTTTAGCTCCCAAATCCTCATATTTCTTTGGATTCTTGAGGAAGTGCACAAATTCCATAATCTCTTGCTTTGCCTCATCACATCCAGCAACATCCTTAAAGAAAACCTGCACCACCACATGAAACATCATAAAGGATCATCACATTCATTACTCTAGAAAAAAGAGGTAGGGTGATACCAGGTAATCATTATCTTAGGCATGGGGCTAACCTTATCTTTGGCATTCTTGTCCATTTTTGTAAAATGTGCCTTTCCCATGTTAAATATTCCACGGCCCCCTCGTCCACCAGACCCACCAACACCTAAGCCACTCTGCATTCTTCGTCCCATGAACCAGAGTGTTCCCAAAAGCAAGGCAGTCGGAGCAAATCTCATTAACTCTTGAAACCAGTTCACTTCATTTGTATAAGTTACAGGAATATAATCATGTGGATTGATACCCAGTGCCTCTTGTGCCTCCTCCAGCTTTTCCTCGAAAGCTTCAACGCTTCCAATATTAAAGTAGAATTTGTAGTGACTATTGCTCCTTTTGGAAGGGGTACCAGTGACAGGACTCTGAAATTCATCATCAATGGTCTGAATTCCATTCTTTGGCGAACTCCTTACATATACCTTGGCAACTGATTTATTTGAAACAACAATGTGATCCACCAAGCCAGGTTCAAGAAGCTTGGTTTTGAACTCTTGGAAACTAATCTGAGGACATATCACTAACTTAGAAATGGGAAACAAAAGGAAAAAGGCAAAGAATGATATTTTCAACACAGGAAAACCTGAAAACAGTCAGTTTTGTTTTTCACAAATTAGCATCCTTTCAGAAGAGAATCAAACACACAAATCAGTAGAGATGAAATAGCAAAGAAGGGATCACAGTAAAAATTAGCTTAAGATATATAGGATGTAAAGGAAATAGATAGGCAGCTAATTACTGGTCCATGGTTCAGAAATGCCTAACTTGTTCCTCAAACAAGTTCTAAATCGAAATATTTTTGAAAGAATTCAAGTAGAACAGAAAAAAGGTTTGGGGGACAAGTAGTATCTGATTACAGAATCAGCAATTACACTCTAAAAAGATATCAAAGCATCATAGCAAAAATATAGTCAGGCTGCCAATCATTCACCAAGAAGTCAAATGTGACTCATATGTAGTTGCACTTTATTTTTTAGTTTTTAAACAGGCAAGCCATCTTTAAAATCTTAAATACATACTTTGAAAATAGAGTGTAATGCCATGCACACTACTTCATAATAAGCTGTGTAGCGTGAAACAAAAAACTCTCTAACCACAACACTCAAGATAAAAAAAAAAAAAAAAGGATAGAAAAAGAGAAAAACACATCAAAGATTATCAAAATACTGTAAGTTTCTGACCCAATTCATACTAAATATAGCGCTAAAATTAAACAGAAGACTGTCTTCACTTATTTTTCTATTCAAACAAGAAAAGAAGCTGCACAAGGTGTTCCAGAACTGTAACCTGTTTCTGCTCTTGAGGGCCAAAAAATACTGATGAATACAGAAAGATGGTGAATAATATTGGAGCAATAAAATTTTGAAACTGCTTCATAAAATTTCCACCACCATCACTGCCGCCACCACCTGAGCCCTCTGCAGAAGCACATAAAATGTCATTGATCATAGGGTCTCAAAGTAATTCAACGCATGAAACTATTTCAGATTAGAAGAGCATAGAAAGATCAGATTCAGAATCATAATACAGAAAGATGCACTTTTGCCTTGCTTAAACAATTACTCAGAAAACAAAGAACTCTTAACTACTACTGACATCCCAGAAGGAGTGTCCCTCTGCTTTTAACCAACAAAGATTGTCCCTTAAGTGTAATAAATGTAAACTTTCAAAATTTTTCCTTTATTTCAGATGATAGTTATCCGCTAATACAATTAAATCAGGATCATATAGTAAGTTTTACTCAATTTTTCCATATTAAGATATTTTCTTATTACTTCCCAAAACGGAAAACATGACTCTTTTTGGGACGGAGGTAGTACTTATCAGTAATATTCCACTAAGATTTTCATTTCAACTCATCGTATAGCCAAGACCTCTTGACCCACTCAACACATCAACTCAGTGAAACAACTGCCTTCCATAAGACAAAAATAACCATCCGCTGAATCCTTTAACCATGATGGTTATTGTGTTTGACAAGCCCATAATAGAACTAGGAAATATTATTCTATAAACATCTGTAAAAGGTGGATATAGAGTTCCAGGACTGCCACAAATAAATATGAAATATCCTAAATCTCATAGATAAAAGCAGCATTGTATTTTCCAATCCCTTCCAATGGTAAAGATTTTTAAACCTAAAAAGTGTAAGGGTATATTTCAGCTAGACAAGAAGAGAAAATGCATAAATTAAACAAGCTAAACATATCTTACAGCCTCAATAATTTCACATTTACTTTAAAGGATTTCTCCTCTGACAAATGCAAGAACATGGAGAAAAATAAATGAGCACGTCATAAAAAGAATAAACAAGCCTTGATTTTCAGTGCTTGCACCCACAGATTCAACAAAATTTGAAACGAGACTGCATGACAAGAGGGAAAAATCCAATATCAGCAACACGTTCAATGGTAAACTTCCTAAATTGCTCATAACTTGGATGAAGTTGAACAGAAAACTCCTTCCTTAAAGGTTAAGCTCACAAACTGGATAAAAGACTAGTCACACAATCTCACCATTAAAACTCCCAGGGCAAACAAAATAACCACAGAATTATAGCATTCTTATTACTTCTCTTCTATATTACACCCAATGACCCATGAAAATAGTGTTTCTGGGAAATGACAGAAACATAGGATTCGTGATTTTAACAGACTTTAAGGCTAACAAAGTGCAAATAATTAGAGAACTGATAACACTGTAAACATCAAGGTTGCAAAGGCAAGTTTGATACACAGCGTTCAAAGACGTAATTGATAAGGACAATTGAATCTTGTATCCTATTTTTAGTTTCCACATTTTTTTTCAACCTGCAATTTAATTTAACGAATGAAAAAATTCTTCTGAAAATAAAATATTCAACACATAATCACAAAATCATTTTTGAAGGTTACCTTCAATCACAACTACATTAAAAAGGCACCAAAAACATTAGCAACGTATGATCAGCAACAAAGGAAGGATTCTAATCCCATTTCTCATTACAATCTAGCTGTTAATATGAATTGCACCACCACTAGAGAATAATAACACCCCATGATGATGAGGCACTCAAAATAATAAAATTAAAAAAATAAATAAAGTGATGCGAGTCAGAAAAGTACGCACCTTTATCTCCAGATTTATTTTCATTTCCTTCGGGAATTTCCTTCTTATCCTTAGGGTAGTAATTCTCATACTCTATATTAACCAAAACAACCATAGCTGAATAAAACACCAAGCACGCAAAACAACAGACATAAAACAAAAATTTATAAGTTTATACTTACTTCTGTTCTTCGGAGCTTCAGTGGAGAAGAACAATCGAACCCTAGGGCTAGCAAGGATAGAATTCGAATTAGCCAAATTATTTTTTGGCAGTAGCTGCCTCACACCTCCAGCACCAGTTAAATAACCTCTTATAGTCCCTAATTCTACTCCAATTCCACCATCGACGCGTGAAATGCAAGAATTCTCTAATAGCGCCGATGGCAATACTGATTCCTTTACTATGATGCCCCGCACATTACAACTATTTCCGATTACATTCTGAAAAAAGAAATAAAATGGACTCAGCTAACCAAAACTAAAAATCAACAAACAGGAACAAACATATCAAAGAAAGCCCGAAAAAGAAGAAAGGATACTCTTCCAAACGCCGAATGAGAAGAGCGAGAAAGAACGCGACCGATTCTTGATAGAATCATTGTATCGAAGATATTGACATTAATGGATTGAGTTCAGGCGATCAAATTGGACCCTAATAACGAGTTTCTTGGTTCTGTTTGGATGATGAGAAAATAAAACGGTTTGGTTTGTAAATTTATAGAATTTCCAACTTTCCAAAGAACTCTTAACAGAGAAAAGGGACTTGTTTGCCTGCCTGATTTGGATGAAATTGCCTATTGACTTATATTTACTTACATTGCCCCTGTATGTTTCGAATAAATAGCTTGCGAATTGAGGGTAGTTGCGTAACTGGGCTGATATTCATTCATTCTACCTTTTGGGTTTGAGGGTCTGTTGGCATGTTCATAACCACGATTACTTTAGGGATTATACTAAAAGTATATGTGCCCACGGGCTGGGTTTCCCTTGGAAAAACCAGCCCGGCCCGTCTTCGAACCCGAACCGGAATCGGAACCATTTGGTCGGCGGTCCGGTTAAGGTTTAACAAAATTTCGAATCGTAATCGTTATAAACCGTGAACCGTTCTCGAACCGCTAATTAACCGCCCCAAACTGCTGGTTAAACGATCTCGAACTGCCTTCAAAGCATCGGTTAACTGGCCCCGGCGAACTGACGGTCCACTGGCCGGCGGTTCAACAGGCTGGTTAGCCCGCCCCCAAACCGTGGTCCGGCAGGTCACGGCCCGGAATCGGCCCAGCCAAGGCCCGTGACCACCTCTAACTAAAAAGGCTAGGATTTTAGAATTTTAAGCAAATTTATTTATCATTTAAAACAGTTAGTACCAAATACCAAATGGTCAATTAACCCGGAATAAGGCGCCAGATTTCTTAAGTAATGTTCGAATTCAAATCGTAACGTAGTTGACATTTATGGTTATGGTTAAGTGCTTGAGTGGAACTTCAAAAAACTATATTGTTAGTTCTCTACTAATGAATTTGTTCTGCATAAACGTTCATAACTGAAAACAGATAAGTCGTTAGAATATCAGAAGAAAACGATTCAATCAAAATATATGTTGAAATGGAATCTTAATGAAAAAAAAAAAATGGAATTGAAGACATTTTCCTCTCAAATTTGAGAGGCAAATTCTATATGAAACTAGTCAAAAACTTGAAGAGTGAAGGGTTTCTAATCTCATTGATTCCCTAATTGGAAATTGGTTGCGAGGATCACAAGGTGTGGGACAATGTTTTATATTTCTCTTATTTCTTTCTCTATTTCCTAGTGCATAACTCGTAACTCTTGCTCCAATAGTCATTGAAGATCGACTAGATCGTAATCTGTGTGACATTGTCTTTCCAAACCACGATTACTTTATTTTGTCGGACTACTATGTAAATTGATTTTGGTTTTTCTTTTCACATTTAATTTAGTTTTCATGTTTTTTTATTTATAAAAAATTTGACATGTTAAAAAGCAGTAGTATTGATTGAGATTTAATAATTGTTTTATTCAACCTATAAAAATTGATGATTTTTTCAGTTGATAAAATATTACAAAAACCAACAAATTTCTTTGCAATGTTTTATGCCTAGCAACTGGTTGATAAAATTCCATTAACATTTTTTTTTTCATTTTCTCCATTTTCTTTCTCTATATTTCTAATAAATAATACTAAGTGATTTTTTTTTTTTTTGAAAAAAAGAAATAATTCTAAGTGATTTAAGTTGTATTGCAATGACTAAAATTGAATGAGTGAACGTAACAAGAAGTATATTATTAGAAAATGGTGTTTTATTTATGTATTTTTATGTTTTATATTTCTTTGTTCAATTTTAGCGATACTTCCAATTTAGGGATTGTTTGAAGCGGAAATGAGTTCATACATATCAGCTTCTTGGCCTGAGTGAAATGGGAATGCTACCTATAATTTTCGCTTCAAGGTCAATCATTTTTCCTAGTTTTGCTTTGTTTATTCCTGTCTTTTCCTTCTTTAATTGTTGGTAATAAAGTTTCAAGGAGTAAAGGAAAATCTAATTTATAAATTGGAAATTTGTGTAACAATACAGAAATGAACTTTGAACCAGAAAACAAGGATGAACAGAGTGTTTTTCCTTTAGAAGAAAACAAAACAGTAAAAACAAAAACTTATCTCTACCTTTCCTACCTATACATATATATACAAGATATTAACTAACTACAGATTTGAAATCCAAAACTCAATGTAATTCTTGATTTCGGTTAAATCCATTCTTCTGCATGGGAAGCATGTCCAGTTTGTTAGCTAACAAACTGAAAACAAAATCGAAGAAGGATTACAGGGAGTTTGCTAGCCTGTGCTCGAGTCTACATGTAACTTGCTTGTTTTCTTCTTCTTAGAATCAAAACGACGTCGTGTCTTTTAATAGAACGACTGCGTTTTGATTAC